>CAVNYN010206750.1:0-95829 GCA_963692815.1 Nyctanthes arbor-tristis | reverse complement strand
GGGGGGGGGGGGCGGGGGGGTTGGTCTGGGTATCTTCTAGTGATGTTAATGTTGTTCACGATTTTATGTTTTCCATTACTATTGGATTTGATGAGTTTGGTTTTGAAGTTGCTTTTCTTAACTCTTCTATTGAAATTTTATTTTGTTGTCCATTTTGGAGTCAAAATCATTTGAATGATGAATGGTAGTCTTTTTTTTATTCTACATTTCGGATTGCTGATTGCAGGTTGGATGTCTATATCCACGATTATCTAGTGAAGAGAGACTTAAAGGCCAGTGCTCAGGCTTTTCAAGCCGAAGGGAAAGTGTCGTCTGACCCCGTTGGTAAGTGTGTGAAAAGTAACTGAAGTAGAATATAGCTCTACTTATTTTGGGTTTCATTTTTGGTTAAAAAGTAATTTTTACAATTGTGTAAGTCTCTGAATTTCAGCTATTGATGCTCCTGGTGGTTTTCTCTTCGAATGGTGGTCTGTGTTTTGGGATATATTCATCGCTAGGACTAATGAGAAGCACTCTGAAGTTGCCGCATCTTACATTGAGGTGGTTGGAATTTTATTAATTAGGTTTTTCAATATCCTCTTTTTTCGGCGCTTTTGTGTGGACCTGTATTAGCAGAATTTAGTGGTTACTGATGAACTGGATTTGAAATTATTTTTATTTTTTTTTAAATAAAGTGTTGAATGTGATTAGGTTATCCATATAGTGGTTCTCACTTTGGAGCTTTTGATGAATTTATGGTGTCCTTTGACTTATGGGTTCCTTTGATACAAATTGCAGAGATGTTGTGGCTTAGATGACTGATATTCTAATGGTTATGACTAGCTTATAGGATTATAACACAAACTCCATCTTATGCCTATTTTTCATTCCTGTTGATTTGTTGGGTTATGGAAACCATTTTACACAAATGAACAATATATTTGAAAGATGTCCATAAAAATGTGAATTTTTTTTTTTTTTTATCTAATTAGTCTTGTGTATCCCTTGAAGTTGTTTCGATTGAAGTTTGCTACTATGAGATTTTTAGAACCGTACCACTGAGGAACACAGGGGTCCATTCTCCTTTCCCAGGGGTCAGACAAAAAAGTGAAAAATAAAAAGTATAAATAAAAGCAAGAAGCAAATAAAAAAAGAGAAAAAAAGGAGGAAAACCTTTCCTAAGACTTCTTTTGTAGCCAATTGTTTACATGGTTGTCTATGGTCAGTGTATTAGCTACTTGCTATTCTAGGCAACAATTTCATCATTCTTATAGAGAGCCTGACATGTGTATTATGTATTCTTGAACTCTATTCACATGTTGGGATGCTGATAGGCCGTATTTGGTAACATATTTTTACGGGAGTTATAGTATGAGCAATTAATTTTGGCTATGAATTTGAGTCATATTCCTCACCTCTTTGTAAAATGTAGTCTCAATTAATTAAGTCAAGGGAGCAACCACAGCATCAATCTCATCAACCACAGCATCCGCAGCAGCAACAGCAACTGCAGCTGCAGCAGCTTTTATTGCATAGGCAGGCACAGCAGCAACAGCAGCAGCAGCAGCAACAGCAACAGCAGCAGCAGCAGCAACAGCAGCAACAGCAACAACAGCAACAGCAGCAGCAGCAGCAGCAAACAACAGCAGCGAAGGGATAGTAGCCACCTCCCGAATGGCACGGCTAATGGCATTATGGGAAACGAGCCTCTTACAAGACAGAATCCTGGTGCTGCTAATGCAACAACAACAAAATTGTACGAGGAAAAATTGAAGTTACCTGTTCAGAGGGAATCTTTAGACGATGCAGCTTTGAAGGTACAAGGTGCCTGTAGCATAGAATAACATATTCTCTGAATCTTTGTTCCTGTTGGTAACCGTATATTTTTTATGTGTTAGCAACGTTTTGGTGACAATGTTGGGCAGCTTTTGGATCAGAATCACGCTTCAATTTTGAAGTCAGCTGCAGTAACTGGACCACACCCGGGGTATGTTATATGTGTTTATTTCAATAATAATGGTGCATAGTAGATGCTCCCTCTGATGTTCTGTCTCCATGCCTCCGTGCATGCATATTTGTTTATATCCTCGTGTCCTAGGCCAGGTGCATATTCTTGACGTTATTCTGAGGAATTGTATTGATATATCATCCTGATTTATTGAGGGGTCAGCATAATTGTCATCTGCTGGGCTTTCGTCTACCTTGAAAGAAGAACAATGATGTAGAGCAAAATTTTATTTTTTACTACTGCTTTGACCAAGATTTTATGCATTTCTAGTGAATACTTGTAACCACTCATCAAACTCCTATTTTCAGGCAAGTTCTGCATGGTTCAGCTGGCGGTATGTCACCCCAAGTTCAAGCTCGGAGCCAGCAATTTCCTGGCCCCACACCAGTATGTATATTCTCTCATGATTTTCGTTCTCCATAGATTCTTTTTGTCTATTTGCAT
The DNA here is from genome assembly GCA_963692815.1 of Nyctanthes arbor-tristis. NCBI lineage: Eukaryota > Viridiplantae > Streptophyta > Magnoliopsida > Lamiales > Oleaceae > Nyctanthes > Nyctanthes arbor-tristis. The sequence continues at coordinate 93,398 of CAVNYN010206750.1, read as the reverse complement.
GGCTTCACATGTTTATCTGAACAGGACATAAAGACTGAAATGAATTCAATAATGAATCCCAGAGCTGCTGGCCCTGAAGGATCATTAATTGGGATCCCTGGTATTCGGCTCATCCATCATTATTTGCTAGTTATCTCAGTTATTATAATAAGATCATATCAATCCTTACGGGGGTTGACGAAAACATGTACTAATTTTTGCCTCTCATTTTTTTGAACAAAGCAAAAGAACATTCTTTGAAGCAGATCCTAATAAACATTTTAGAAGGAATTATCCAGCTGTTATTGATACGATTTCTGTTTTTTCAGGGTCAAACCAAGGCGCGAACAATTTGACATTGAAAGGATGGCCGCTAACTGTAAGCTTATTATGTTTTGTTTAGGATATTTTGGGCGTAATACTTAAATGTATTCTTTATGGTAAAAGGTGGCATATTATCATAATTTGGTTTATGCTGACTGGAAATAATTATTTTCGGCTCAGTCTATGTCTTTAATAACCTTGGACCTTCTGTCCTTGAAAATTAAAGTTAAGATTGGTTACAGAAGTTCGTTTTTTTCCCCGTTACGGATGTTTATCTTTAGCAGCCATGTATTGGACTCTTATTTCAGGACTTCTTTATGATTCTCTACATATTTTAATATTCTATCTTGAATGCATGTTGCTTTAGAATGTGTTGGTTTCTTAGAATTGCCATTGTTTTTTTAAAACCGCAGTTTTCTGAATACCCATTGCCTTACTCTTTTCAAGCTTCATATTGGTGAGGAACGTGAGTTTGTATTCTTTTCTTATTTTCTACTGCCGTTTGAGTTGTATGTCCAATTTACTAGGGTTTCGATCCGCTTCGCTCTGGACTGCTTCAGCAACAGAAGTCGTTCATGCAGGGTCCTCAGCCCTTTCATCAACTGCAGATGCTAACTCCTCAGCATCAACAGCAACTTCTTCTTGCGCAGCAGAATTTGACTTCTCCATCTGCCAATGATTTGGAAAGCAGAAGGCTGAGAATGCTTCTTAATAACAGAAGTATGTCCATGGGAAAGGAAGGCCTTTCAAATTCAGTTGGGGATGTAGTTCCTAATATGGGATCACCCTTGCAAGGTGGTGGCCATGTTTTGCCCCGTGCAGATCAGGAAATGTTACTGAAGGTGCCTTTCCTCTTCTAACATCTAGTTCTGCAAGTTCATCTATCTGTTTCTATGGCTTGCAAGTGTTTGGCTAAGCTTTAACTGAAAATTACTTTTAAGCACTTCTTTTCCCAAACATGGATGTTCTGTTTTTTTACTTCTAAAAATTGCATATTTAGAAACCTACTAGCTTAATCATAAATTTTTGCTTAAAAGTGAATGATTTGTGCTATTAGCCAAACATGGTACTTCACTTTGCGAATTTGCACCAAAAGGAGGAATTCCTGCAACAATTTGACATATTCTTTGTTAGTAACTGTTTTTTCTGTTTATTTTATAGCTGAAAATGGCCCAATTTCAGCAGCAGCATAGCAATCAAACGCAACAGCAGCACACACTTTCTGGCCAGCAACCTCAGAGTTCAAATCACAGTCTCCAGCAAGACAAAATGATGGGCATTGGCAGTGTTGGTGATGGTAGTGTGTCAAATACCTTTCGCGGAAATGATCAGGTCAATCCTAATCCGTCTTGTTTTAAGACACTGCTCTTCCTAATTGTTGGATGGTGGATTTACTACTCACTCTATGTGAGCAATTAAATGTGCACCGGTAAACCGATGTTCAGCCAGGGAAATAAACTTGTGGACCATTCTGTTGAACTATTTAATGACATTTACAATAACATAGAATTTTTATTTTCCTATTTGGTCTGGTGCCCGTGTAATGTTTTTTAATTGTTAAAGATTCTTGACGTTCTCAAAATTATGAAAACTTTGTGTGAATGTTATATTTGACAATTCTGTAATGATATGTAATTCCAAATGCTTGTAGTATCGTTTTACTGGTTGCTTGTTTTGAGCCATGTGTCATGAAGTTCTATGTGGTTCCTGCAATTTCAATTTAGCTTAGCAAGGTTATATCTCTGTTTTGAATGCATAGAAGTATCATTGAAATATTGGTCACTCTCAAAAAAACAATTGTGAATTTGGCATTTATCAATTTCAAACTAGTACCATGTTGCTGTAGTGCTATGAATGAGATGATGATTACCATTTCACGTATTAAATGGGTGGATTTCTTCTTTTTATGTTTAATCATGTTAGTTATGAGTCCCATGAATTTGTTAACATCTGCTGTGCCTTCCCTCTCCATAAACAGCCACACTTTAATAGGGAATTTATGCTGAACAGTAATTGCATGAAAACCTTGGGTAAGCTGCCATCCCAGTCATTGACATGACTTGTGCACAGTGTTTGTGGTACATTGATGCAAAGGAAATGGAAATTTAATAAGTAACTCAAATAGCACTGTACGCAGTACAATATCCAGAATCAAATAGGAAGAGTGTGTTTGTTCCCTAGTTCAGTAAAATAGAACAAACTCGTCGGTTCTTTAAAACCAACAACTGGATGGGCCTGCTTGATTTTCTGTTTCCTATTAGAGAACTGAAATTCTCTTGTAATTCCAAATGGTTAAGGGTCTGTTTGGTATCTGTTATAAATCAATTCATTCATGATACATTTTGAATTTTAATTTTTTTTGGTACACTTTTCATCTTCTCCCATTGACACCTCACACACTCATCACATCAAATAACAACTTTTTACTTTTCAACGAAATTTAACCAATCAAATTAAGACAAGTGTCCAAACAATTCAAATTTCAAAATATATTATAAATCAATGCAATTATAAATGATACCAAACGAACTCTAACTTATGACTTTTGAGGGGATATTAGTTAATCTAAAAGCTGAAAAAACCTGAAACAGCATAACTTTTGCTGCTGCCAAACCCTGAACCTTCTAGTACATATTCTTCATATGAATCATATCCTAATTTCCACATACCTTAATTTCTGAATAATGCATCTATGTTCATTGTATGTTTATTACCAATGAACGCCTAGTTGCATAGGTTATCCGAACTGTGGAAATACTGAAAGCCTTCGCATCAAGTTGCCATAGCCAAATCCTTATTTACCGAGAAGTGGTTCCATCTTTAGTTAAGCTTTCCTTTATATTTTCTTCATTTGTCCACCTTCTCATCCAATATCCTGCAGCGAAACCCAGAACCTTAGATATTTTTCGTATGAATCACATCCTAATTTCCACATATCTTAAGTTCTGGATAATGCATTTATTTTCATTGTAGGTTTATTGCTCATGAAAGCCCAGTTGCATAAGTTATCCAAGCTGTGAAAATACTAAAAGCCTTTGCATTAAGTTGTCTTAGCCAAGCCCTGATTTTCGAATAAAGGGTTCCATCTTTAATTAAGCTTTCCTTTATATTTTCTCAGTTGTCGGCCTTCCCATCCAATATCCTGCCCCTACTTGAAAGTCCATCCGCAAATGGATTTCTCGAAAAATGAAAAATATCTTTTTTCTCCAAATGTTCCTAAGTTTCTTATTATTATTATAATTTTTTTTTTTTACTACTATGTTAATAAGGTAATCACATATAGATTTATTTATTGTATTTTTTACATGCTTCTTTTTTTTTTTTAATAAAATTTAAACTTTCTTTTTGTAAGTAAATAATTTTCTATATCCTTCACATGAGATCAATATATGGAATAACCTTTGGTTCAAACGTAAAATACCTGATTGTACCAATAGGGATTCAGTCATTTTTATACTGAGACTGAATCTGTTTGTACCAATTATAACCTTGATAAGTTATATTACTGATTTTTCCGCATTCTATTCTTAGTATTTTCATGGTCATAATTGATATTATTTCCCACTCTTCAAGTCCCTTTGTCCTTTATCATAGGACTTGTTCATACATCTTACTCGAATCGTGGATTCAAATCATGTGCTTGGCATTTTGGTTTTACAAAGTATTTCATAAAAGTCAGCTAGTTCTGGGAAATTAGTCGGGTTAGGTTTTGACCAGTCCATTTGTAAATTAGTCCAAGTAAGCATCAAAACTAATGTGATAGGTGGACGACTGGCGTCCGAGCTGGACCAATGAAATTTTAGTAATTTTGATGATGGGAGTCCTGTCTAGCCTCTTTTTTCTTCTTTAGGAAGATGCTCGCCTAGCCCTTTTTTGGAAGCAGATTATAGGCGTGATATGTAACATTAATTATTTCATTTCTAAAGAATTTTTTCTACCATTTGAAGTGCTTTTATTTCTATTTTGTGAGACACCTAGTCCTGGATGCTCAGTCTACGCTCTGAAACAATCAAGTGCCTTATCTGGCTATTGGTTATTCAGTGTTTGTACCTGATATAGGAGTTTATGCTATTTTTCTTTGTTAGGCTCTTGGTTGGGGCCACTATTGACGAAGTTTCCTTGACTTTGGCGCCTTTATAGCATGAGTTGGGAATAAAATTGGTAGCAAATGTTGTGATATTAGGTGCAATTGACTTAGTTTCTGCATTTAATAAATACCTTTTATCATCCAAAACAATTAAAATGGGTAAGTGGGATCTTATCAAAATGATAATTGTTATGTTAAAAGAACAGTTAAACCACTAAATCATGGACAGTTTTAAGGCATGCATATTCTGATATGTTTCTCGAGTTCATCTGAAGTTTGGGGTTCCAAATATGTATCTAACATGATTGTCCATGCATTTCAAGGCTTCGAAAAACCAGACTGGAAGAAAGAGGAAACAGCCGGTGTCATCATCAGGACCTGCGAATAGCTCGGGAACTGCGAACACAGCAGGGCCATCTCCAAGTTCACAACCTTCAACTCCGTCAACTCATACACCTGGAGATGTGATGTCAATGACTGCTTTGCCACATAATGGTAGTTCCTCGAAGCCTCTTATGATGTTTGGAGCTGACAATTCCGGAACACTTACATCATCATCAAATCAATTGGTGTGTATGAGCATTATCTTTGTTTCTTGGTGGATAACATTACGATTTGGTTATTTAATTTAAACTTTTCGTTGGAATTTATTTGGCAGTGGGACGATAAAGATCTCGTGCAATCTGATATGGATCGCTTTGTGGATGATGTTGAAGATAATGTTGAATCCTTTTTGTCTCACGACGACAGTGACCCCCGAGAAGCAGTTGGCCGGGGCATGGATGTTAGCAAAGGTATTTAGGATGCTTCCTCTTTCTTTAACCAGTGTAATGCTCTATAGCTAAATGTTTCAGTCAAACACTTTCAAGCATTTTGGTGATTATTCATCTCATTCAATTGTATTTCTCATGTTCTATTCAATTGTATTTCTCATGTTCTACGAACACCGTTGAAAGATAATTGATTACAAATGGTGTTTGTGCAGTTACAAATTTCATATTCATAACAATTTTGTTATTCTTACACAATTTCCTTCTGTCTTATACTTAGTTATTTAGATACTTTTGGACTGATGCCTTGTGAAAATGTAATATGTGGATTTCTGTGTGTAAATGAATCTGTATCAACATTCAAATCCAGTATCCTTACGGAATAAAATGTAGATCTCCTAAAAGGGTTCAATCATAATATCTTTACCGATTAACAAGGAGTTAGATTTATTTAATCTATGGGTGATGTATAGATCTGGAAGCATCATTATACAACTTTGCTGGGAAGAATTTGGCTATTCTTTTTTTTGGTATTATTACCTATTCTATTCCACTTATAAAAACAATAAGCATTATAATATCACAAGATAAATTTCTGCTGTGAGTGAGACAGAAAATTTTGAACTGTGTCCGAATTTTTTCTGATTGGCATAACATTATCTTCAGGGTTCTCGTTTAATGAAGTGAGTTCTGTCCGTGCTAGTGCAAACAAAGTTGTATGTTGCCACTTCTCATCAGATGGCAAGCTCCTTGCTACTGGTGGTCATGACAAAAAGGTAAGTACCGAAGTTGATAGAAAATTACTACTATTTAAAGAAAAAATGTTCTTAGAACTTCTTTGGCTAAGCTCAATGGTGCGTTTTCAGTAACCATGTGCCAAATGTATTTTGAGGGTTTCTAGTTGGTAATTTATTTTGAGATTTTTAGTGCTAGACTTATTTCTTCATGAAGTCTTTACTTTCTGATCGGCACTTATGGCCCCCCATTTTTTAAAGTTTATCCGAGCATGGTCTCAGGTCTCTAACTAGGGCAGCTCTCTTTATAGGCATCAATAATTGTTGAATTTGCTTGCTGATGTATATAATATAAAACGGTGCAGGCTGTACTATGGTATTCCGAGAATCTGAAGGCAAAAACTACACTCGAAGAACACTCGTCTTTCATTACTGATGTTCGCTTTAGTCCAAGCATGGCACGCCTTGCAACTTCATCTTTTGACAAAAGTGTCAGAGTTTGGGATGCAGAAAATGTAAGTTTGCATATTCTTCTTTTTCAGGGTAGTTCTGTTTTCCTCTACGAAGTATGTTATGTCGGCCAGCTGTTATGGCAAAAGAACTACCTAGTTTAATTATTATGGCACGCCCGATTGCATGTTCTTTTTCAATGTGGTAATTGAAATATGGATATTAGCTACGAGTTAGATATAATTCTCTAAAAACTAAGACAATGCTATAGAACTTGTTCTCTAAAGCTTTGTGATAAAGAAGATTTAGATTTACAGAAGAATGTGTGGTGGGAATGTAGAGAGAGATTTTTGGGAGGCGTGAAAATTTGTTTTTTGTGGAAAATATGTGGTTGGTATTGATTTGATAAATTTTTAATTTATGTAAAGCTCTAGAGAACAAGCTCATAATATATGAGATTTAATTCGTCTCCGTTTAGTTTCCAGTGACTGTTGTCCAGGGGGTATTTAGTATGAAATGATTTTAGCTCACCCTCAATGGTGATTTCTATCGCAGCCGAGCTATTCACTTCGAGATCGGAAGAGCACACGTCTTCTGGGGTAATGTCATTGGATTTTCATCCGAACAAAGAAGATCTCATCTGTTCATGTGATGGCGATGGTGAGATAAGAATCTGGAGTATTAACAATGGTAGCTGTACTAAAGTTAACAAGGTAAAATTTAAAGAAAATAGACAGAATCTTAGTGCTTCTTATTCTTCTTTTTTTCCCCCCCGGTTCCTGTGCATAAAGTTCCAGATAGGTGTTTGGGATGCGAATTAATCTGCTTCATATTTGCTACTATGGTTGGGTTAGGGTGGCACTGCCCAGGTAAGATTCCAACCTCGCCTAGGAAGATATCTTGCTGCAGCTGCTGAAAATATTGTATCAATCTTGGACCCAGAGACCCTGGTTTGTCGACATTCAATGAAGGTCAGTTTCCCTCCATCCTGTGAAATATGTCACGTGCAATGACGCGTTGAAACATTGTTTATTTTGAGTTTGTGCGCAACCATTTAAGCGATGATACAATTCATGCAGCGTAGTAAATAATAATTGGAAATGGTGGTTTATTATCTTTGCATGGCAAGAAGGATTTTTCAGAACAAGTAAACTAGCATCTGAAGATGCAAAGTAGGGGGAGCATAATAGAGTAATAAATCACTAATGATGATTTGTATCTTGAGAAACTTCTGTAACGCATTGAAAAAGAAATACATTTTTGCATGTTGTGTTGGCTGATAATTGGTTGTTGATGTTATTATATTCATTTGTATAATTGGTGCAGGCTGTTCAATAAATGGAAGAGAGATTTTTTTTAATCATTTTAACCCTAATTACTAAGCATCTGCAGAGATGCTTCTTTTAGATCAAGGTTGTTTCTTTTAGATCAAGGTTGTATTAAGTTAACATTTCTAGGCAACATTCTACTGGCTAAACCTTTGGAGAGCAATTTGTTTGTCCATATTTATAAGATGGTAGTGTCTGTTTCTTGCATTTTCTGGTGCATGAATGTTCTCTTTATGTCACCAATTTCTTGTTTTCACTGCTGGTCTGTATTGCTTGCTGATGTCTGTTTCACTTAAATACCTCCAATATTATGTAATTTACTTATTCCCATACCAAACACATTGTTATAGGGTCATACGAAACCAATCCATTCTGTCTGCTGGGATCCTTCTGGTGAGCTTTTGGCATCTGTCAGTGAGGATTCAGTGCGGGTCTGGACGCTGAGACCTGGGAGCGAAGGTGATTGTTTGCATGAGCATAGTTGTAATGGCAACAAATTCCATTCCTGTGTTTTCCATCCTACATATCCTACATTGCTGGTTATTGGATGTTATCAGGCAAGTCATCTCTCTTACTAGCTATGAGGTTTTTATTTCCCAGATTGATTTTGCATTGTTTTTCTGAACAAACCAGCTAGTTCTTTTGCATGTTAATTCAATTATGGCTCAACCTAAAAGAAAATGGCATTATCCATATAAAAATTGGTTTTATCCCCCTCATGAAAGAGAGAACTTGATTGGTGTACTTTTGGTATTGAAAGGTGGAAATTCTGGAGCTTAAATATCTTCCCAGAACCTGCTTCAAGGAAATACTGTTTTCAAGTGAACTCAGTGTTTTTTTCCCCTTTTTTTTTTTTGGGGTTATCTATTTTATGAATTCTTACTTTACATTTTATGGCAACTTTTGTTGGGAGCACGTGATTGGATGTATCGAGGGGAAAAAAGCTAAGCTAAAATTTGATTCATTAATATGTTTAGTTGTGTTCAATGTTGCACATGCAACATGTGTTTGGATTGTGGAATGAGACTGAAGATCATACCTAGATATTAGAACCCAAGAATGGAGTGAACTGCATAAGCAACATGTGTTATTTTCACGCACGTAGTTTTATTTTTTTTGGGCTCCTTTTCTCATCTTTGTGGACAAGACTTGTCTAAACGATGCAATATAACTTTTTCAGTCGCTGGAGCTCTGGAACACGGCGGAGAACAAGACAATGACCCTTTCAGCTCATGAAGGACTGATCGCTTCTTTGACCGCATCAACAGCTTCAGGTCTCATTGCTTCTGCTAGCCATGACAAGATGGTTAAGCTTTGGAAATGATGATGTCACCCTGGTATCCCATTCGACTCTCCCTGGTTTTGGCTGAATTTCCATAGATTGTAACAATGATTCAACTTGTGTGGTCTGTAATTTGCTTACCAGTGTTTCCATGTGACCTTACTGGAGAAATTTCGACCAAAATCTTCACTGTTTTCTCCTAACGCTGCTTTTTACCAGTTAGTTGTTATTAACCAGTGAAATTGTAGTTACTACCTGCAGCAAGCTCTAATGGGATTAGGATTTCTGTTCCATATCCTTGAACTCATGTTTGGTAAACAGTATTAGACGATTTCTAAAATGCATCATGCGCATGCACGGCTCGCATGCACAAAGGCGTGAGGAGTGTAAAAAATGTACAGTTCAACTGCATGCTTTGTTCACGTGTTTACATTCCTTTCTATATCTTTATGAACTCATCCGTTGCTCAATTTGGATTTAGATAAGCTTCTTATGTGGCGTGTCTCGATGTACGCTACATGATAATGGTGGCATACATATCATTTTATATCATTTTTAGATAATAAGATGGGGTAATATAGCTTGCTTTTTGTTGAATATATTGGAAAGTTTACCCAATGAGTTCCTGTGTGTTACCTTTGAATTTGGTTAACTTTCTTTGACTTGTATTCCTTATGACATTTATCTCCTTAGTATATTACTATAACCCACAATGAATGTATTATATTTTTAGTACATACATGGGTAGGATTAGTGGATTACAATAAAAAAGGGGTAGGATTAGTGGACTACAATAAAAAAAAGGTGTCAAGCCATCCTGACCATCTTCAAAAAAAAAAGGGTAAAGCTGTGAGTTGAGCTTGGATTGATGAAGCTTTGGCCAAGGTACGAGTTTGAACAATTAAGAGGCTACCAACCCGAAAAGAGGGTCACGACGGACGCCCACTCCCCGGGCCCGCCAGAGGAGGGGAAGTAGGCCCCGCAATTCCTCGTGAGAGGTGAGTTGATCGCGCTGCACAACTTTAATAGGGAAATGATAATTGTTGGAAGGTTTGTACAGAAATCTACTACGAAACACGGTGGTGTCACAATTTTATTTGTGTAATGTGCAAGAAGATTTTATAAAAGCTTCTCAACAAACAACATTTTTCATTTGATTCGAGGGTTAAAAGAAAGTCAAATTTTTATATGCAATAAAAGAGGAGTGTGAGTGTGAGTGTGGGTGTGGGATCGGTAACAGTAAAAAAGAATGGATGCACAGATTCCTTGAACTCAAATGTGAATTTCCGAGTTCTCCGTTGAGTGGGAATATTGGGTGGGCGAGTATAAAAATCTCTAAAGAGAGCTAATTGCTCTCTTATAGAGTGAAAAAGTGTCACATGACGGTATTTTTTACTCTATAAAAGAGATATTAGCTCTTTATAGTCGGAGTGGGATGACTACTCTTCCGTAAAAAGTATAAAACTGGCTGTGGTGATGGGACCCGCATATTATTATATGATAATCGAAGAGCATATTTTCTTCACCCATAAATAAAAAGATGTGTAGTATTACCTCTTTTTATGAGAAAAATCAAACCTTGATCAATGAAAGAGCCTTCTCAAGATACTTGTTCTTAAGACCAATGTACTCCTTCACCGTCAAAGAACGATATCTCGGAAATGGAAGCTTACACAATGGCCCAACAATAGACTCTGCCGGAGCTCCGTAAAAGTAGGCGACCGAAATCCGATGCCGATTCCGATTCGGAACCGCACGGTGATAAACTGTAGGGAATCTACCATTCGACAAAATGTGCAGTAAATCCCCAATATTAACAACTAGGGCTCCGGACACTGGAGGAACGGGAATCCACCCAACCCCGTTTCGATGAATTTGGAGTCCATTTGTTTCATTCTGATGAAGAATGGTTAGAAGGAGTGAATCGGTATGCGGAGCTAACCCGATTTCACGATTCGGATCTGGACAGCAGGGATAAGAATTCAGTTGCAGTGCTCCTTCCGAGTCGTGTAAAGCTGATGTCGAAATTGTTCCTTCTTCTTCTTCGGTTATATCGAAGAACTTGAAGATAAGAAGCATGATTTGGTAAGCTAAAGATTTCATCTTTTTCTGATAATCCTCCATGGCATAACTGCAGAAGTGGTATATGATTTGGTAAGAAGATAAGAAGCATGATTTGATAAGCTAAAGATTTCATCTTTTTCTGATAATCCTCCATGGCATAACTGCTAAAAATGATTGGTGTGTCATATCCAATGGTATTGACACGGGATTAAAAAGGAAGCTAAAATCTTGTCCGTTCGCAAAGGAATTTGAAGACCTATTCAAGAGATTAAGCTTTTAGACGAGATAGATTTCAAGGGACGAGTTCTTTCTATATGTTAGCTACATTTCGTATCATGTCCGGTGCTTGATGAAAGAATGAAAGCAGTTTATTTTTGTGCATAAATAAAATAGTGCATGATCTTACCAAAAGTCTTGATGGTCATTTGGCCAAAGTTTCTTGGCATGCTCAATGGGGGATCCTATAATGGTGAAGCCCTCATGCCACATCAACTTGGGGAAAAAGGGTGATATCCTAGCAACACCGTACCCGGTGGCTCCATCGGGTGCTCGTAGGACCTTCCGTTTCTGCTTCGTCGGAAGAGCAAACAAGCGTCGAGCATGCAACTCAACATCATTGATAAGACGCGATGAAATGCCATGGTTAATGACTTGAAGCATACCCCCTCTTTCACATGCATTGCCAATGAGCTCCACAACATTGGGAGCGCTTAAGTCGATAATTGGAATACATAGTTCGTCGTTTCTTCCTGAGTAGTTTAGATGCGTGTATACTTCAGACCACGTATGAGAATCGGGCAACTCATGGACGGAGTCGAAATCGAGAGGGATGATATGTTGAAGGTCAAGAGGGCTGTCTCTATAGGCTTCTGAAAGAGTTGCCATATAATTGAGAGCTTAATCATGTGATAAGCTCTGCTAATCCCATACTTAAATGAGGATCAAAAGCATTTTATTTTGAATCTGTTACACGTGGCCAGGACGGCCCTCTGGACTTAGTGTTGTCGTCTTGAGTGAATTTGGACATTTTTGTAACCTGTCATTTCATGTTTGATTTCTTAGTTTTATCCTATTCCTTGGTGTTTATAATCTGTCTTTAACCGTTTTTTTAAGGTGGCTTACGGGGAACCGGGGAAGCTCGAATATTTTTATGTTAAGATGGGATGATAGAGCTTTTGATTAAAGTACAAAATGGTTCTTATATTTTTCTGTTTATTTTCTTAAATTTTCATATAAATCAGTTCAAAATATTAGAGAATAATCTCTGGTTAGGCTAAGATATCGCTGTCAATTAGTGGGCACAAATTAAATGCGTATTTAATTTTGTCACTTATACGGCAGTGCACAGAGACAAACAAAAACAGTGGTAAGCATTTAAAGAGAAGACGAAGACATTTTCGTCGTGTACACATTACAAACGGTTTGTCAAAGACGAATAAGAATAGTGAACAATTCCATTGCATATCCTTATCGACTAGTTGTCAAGTTGAAGAACCCCACGTCGCTCTTAGAAAGTGGGAGTTCCGATTCAACTGGTCAACAATTTTATTTTGTCTATACACATGCATATTATTATACATGCGTGTAACACATGGCACACGTTTAGGCTACAAGTGCGGGGTGCTTATAGTTTAGATGTTTGACCTCCGCACTTGTAACCTAGATGTGTGCCATGTATTACATATATCCCACATTTTTTTCCCTTTTGAAACAAGTACAAACTTACTAATGTATTTGCTAAAGCTTGTCCATCCACCAGTTGAACATCGAGGAAGGAATGCCCAAATTGTAACATATATTTCAGTTAGTGATCAAATAAATGGTAATGACTTTTTTTAAGTCAGCAACAAAAATTAATTTGAAATAGACAGATGTTTGATAACCATTATGAATTTTTTTTTCGTAAGTTCATCAACCGGCATTTTCACCCAGTTTGGAAAATGTCTAGAGTGTTCTAACAATGATGACCCTCTTATTAATATTGAAGAAGCTTACAACAACTAGTATGGTCTCAAACCAGGTATTTGTTTTGTGGAAGTAAGAATTAGAGAGGGAATTCTTTAAATTGGAGGCCAAATTTGGCCCACTCAATAGCTTTTCTCACATGTTATATGGTTTTTAGAAGAGAGAGAAGGGGGGGTTGAATTGGAAGTGCTCATTTGTAATTTTATATGTATTATTTGGGTTCCCCAGAATATTAGAAATGCTCTAAAGTTTTTAAAGTTGTGGACCGTAGAACGGTGGCCTCTTGATTACCATTATATTCCTTATATTTGTAAATTAAAAAAAATAAAAAATTTAAAAACAAAAACATATATAATAAAATATTTATAAAAAGGGAAAAAGAGAGACCCCCTTTGTGCTACCGGAAATGGCAACGCAAGGGGGTCTCCTCTCTCTGCTAGCAGTAAGGCAAGGAGGGAGTCGCCGTCATTTCCGGCAGCACAAGGGAGTCCCCTTTTCTATTCTTTTTTTTTATTACATAGTTTTTTGTTTTTGAATTTTTTATTTTTTAATTTAAAAATATAAGGATAAAATGATAGTTTGGTTAGAGACTTAATGGAATAATTGACGGAAACCATGAAGAAGGACTAATCGTGTGAGTTATTGGAAGCTAAGAGACTTAGGGAGTTGAAAAAAAAAAATTGTAGACCTGACAATATTAAATGCAAAAGTTAAAAACGAAATGTGAAATTAACTTATTGGTATTAATATCAAACGGTCAGTTGGGACATTTTTGTAGAGTTTTTCTACAAAAATGAAAGGGAGCCTGATCCTGAAGTGGCTACCTACTAGGCAAAAAAAGGGACCCATCCAAATGCTATATCAACCCTCTCTTCCCCATTTTTCCTGTGACCGGTACGAATTTTATAATGGTTCGGCTATGGAACCATGGAAATACAGCAAAATGGCCGGGTGACCCGAGAAAAAATCTTTTTTGTCCTTTGACCAAAATTTCACTTAAAAAAAAAAAAGAAAAGAAAAACAAGAGAAAAAATGGTCTGCTTCTCGCCTTCTTCAATGAACGACACTGAATTTGAACTCTTCAACGGCTAAATCTATGGCGTTGAATTTCACTTCCTTCATGAATTAGTGGTTTTTCTCTTCCTAATTTGTTTTCTTTCACTGTCCGTTCTTCCGTCCCTCGATCGGCCTCAAAAAATCCATCCTCAATATTCATTGTAACTAGTCAGACGTATTTGTATCTACATAAGCATCACAAGGTGTGTAATTTTTTCTATTCGTTGTTTAATTTAAGTTTTATTGATGTGGCTTTTGGAAATTGAATTTTGTTAGGTGAACTTATTCACTTTTTAGGATTTTTTTTAATGTTCTTGCTATTCTTCAAGCATATATTTGCTGGAAAATGAAAACAATTCAGTTCAACATGGAAAACCACTCTAATTGGGCAAATTTCTCTTTTTTATAGCATACTTGAAGTATAAATTGTTACAGGTGTTAATTGCCACAATTGTTCAATTATTTGGATTTTCATTTTATGTAGTTTTTGGTGCATATATTTGTTGATAGATAACCCCAATTTGGTAAATGTACTCTTTTGAATTAGAAAATCAATATATAACTAGGGCTCACTAATTTCAAATCTTGTGTTCAACTTAGATACATTGTTCTCTGCTTTTAATTGCCATCCAGCTTGGACTCTTATATTCCCAAATATCATATTGATGTGTGCGTATAATATTGACCCACAAAAACAAGGTTTAGAACAAAGGTGCGATCTGTTAGCCCCAAAAACTACATGTATTTCCTCTAGTTTGCACTGAATTCTCCATGCACTATTTGGCCTACTAATAACTCCAAGTAGAAATCGTTGTTAACTTAGTTTGCACAATTTTAGATTTGCAACCGAACCCATTAATTCTTTGCCCTTTTGGAAAGAAATAAGTAGCTTTACTCTTTCAACTTTTATATGCATGTCATGCATTTAAAGTAAAACCCATGTATAATATCAACTTTTGATGCAATCATAGAAAAGAAGTCCGCTTTAATGGCTCATACTTCTATTTCAACTTCAACATGTTGACCACAAGAATCAAAACCCAAATCAATTTACTTTCCCAAATCCAAATTGATAATACAAAAGGTTGACGTCCAAAAGTTTTGAAGATATTGATTCATGAAGGCTATTTGTGTTTCAAACACTTCTTTTGACTATTCTATACTTCATAAATTGCAGTAAAATAAAGAAGATAAATCTATCTAATGTAATAGAAAAAGGAAAAAGTCATGTCATGAAATCAAATACTAGGAAACTATTGTAATATCTGTTTTAAAATGATTTTGGCAGGATAATATTGGTGCTTCCGAAGGGGGTGGTGTTAGTAATATGATCTTTCTATTTTATCTTGCACAATTCTTTTACTTTGACATTTGGGAGATGGCTTTTTCTATTTGTTAGACACCTATATGTGTACCTTCTTTGTTATGATGTGAAGGGTTTGTAGTTTTGTTCTCCATATGATCAACTGTAATTTTTATGCTTACATAATTTCGTTAGAGAGTATAAATTAGATGAGTTAAGAAAGATATCCGTTGGGGGCTGGTTTGAAGGACCTAATGAACTCAATTTCATGTAGAGTTCAAGATTCACAGTTAAAGGTGGCATGATATAAAAATTAAACTATTTTGCCATATTATCTTAATTAGATATCTAAATAAGCCTGAATGTATCAAACTTACACTCAATAAAGAATCTAGTTTTTCCAATTTATTTCATGATTTTGCTTTAGGTTTTGGTTGGGGGAACATCCCATTTTTGCGGTTATCAATGGTCATTCTTTGGTGCCAAAAGAAAAAAAAAAAGAATGTTTATGTGGTGGCCAAGAGAAAATATAGGTCCAGGAATTTTAAAAATTAGTAACTAGACATTGAATTTCGAAATTCTGTCATTCCTTTTTCCTTCACTGTAGATCTTACAGCCTTGCTTAGCTACTTGAACACATTTTTTTTAATTTTCTTGAAATGCCATTCAATTTGTTTTTCTTCAACCGATTTTAAATCTCTCTATTTAGATGTAGATCTTGAATAAACTAGTGAGAAAATAGTTCTTGATTGCTGAGCTCCTTCAATTTAAGTTTTTGAATTTTTTAACTTTATGCTTTCTTCATTCCAAAAACTTTCTGATTCAGATAGGCTTCTGCTTTACACATCCCCTATAGACTGTGGTAGATGCTTTTCTTTTATTGAGAGGGAGCATTTGATTTATGATTGGTATCGTCTTTGGAAGATTACTCACAAAGAAGGAAGATTACTCACAAAGAAGATATCTCTGAAACTCATTGTTGGCAAATTTGCCTCCGGAAGGGGGGAAGCAAAAAGAAAAAATAAATAAATAAAATAATATCATTGCTTTCTTTTCTGGACTAGTTTTCTGTCACTGAGTGGTAGACCTAGAAGACTTGTTGCTGAACATTGCCTGGATTTTGTGTTTTGGCATATTGAATTGGATTCTGAAATTGCTTTGTGCTGCTGAAATTGTTTTGTCTTTGTGACTTGAGAACTGTGGGCTTGTTGGAATTGGTTCTTTTGATGGCATTGATGTGTTTTTTCTTACTTGGGCTGCTGCTGGTTTCCCCTGCCCTGCTGGTGCTGCTGGTGATCAATGAATTGGACTACTGCTGGTTTTGTTGATACCATTGATGTGCCTTTTTTTACCTGAGATGTTGCTGGTATTCCCTTACAATGCTGGTGTTGTTGGTAATCCCTGGATTTTCTTGCTTTTGGTACTTCTGGTGATCCTTGCATGAATGATGCTACTGCTAATTTTTCCTTTCACTGCTGGTGCTGGATATTCCTAACTCTGCTGGGCTGCTGTTGTGCTATTTTCTTATACCTTTGGTAATGGTTGCTGCTGGTGCTCTGCTGATGCTGCTGATATTCCCTAAAATGGGCTGCTGATGCAGTCTTTATTTTGCATAGCTAGTGCTATTTTTGTAAATTTTAGATTGATTTTTTCTTTTTTTTTCTGTTGTGTAGTTGGAAAAGGGTTGATAAAATCTTCCCTATTCACAATTGACTGTGACCCCGAGTCATTTTTCATGATTGATGAAAATGTCAACAACTTTTTTTTTTATCATTTTATAAACTTGACGGTTGTACTCTTTCACAAATGAAATTGTTTAACATGTTAGAGGGGTTAAGTTGACTGCTTTTATGATAAACTTTTGAGGATGGGTGGCTACAATTTATAGAGATCGTAGGTGATAATTATAAGGTGATCCAATTCCCATTTTTTGTTAATGACGACTATGCTTTTGTTGTAAACGTTTAAAAAAGAATGGTAAATCTTGATTGATGCAAGCTATGTGAAGTAATTGTAGATATGTGAGTGATTTTACTTAATTTTAGATATATCTCATAGGCTTTACAAGGCTATTTAATCGCAGTCTATTTTTGTTCTGTCCAACAGACTATTTAACAGACTAATATGACCACTGTATACTGCGTACGCTCAACATGTGCTTTAGTATGACAAGGGTCTGCTGTCCTCTTGCGAGTAAGAGTTTTGAAAGACATCTTAACATAAAGCTCGTCTAATGCGATTTTGAGTAAGTTATATCATTATATTAACTATAATTAATACATAGCTCAAAAGAGAATTCAATATAACCAAATATGATTTGCATATTGCAGTTAACACTAGAACACGGATAACTTCACTAACTTAACAATGAATGGTTAACATTTATTAGCAAAATAACATTAACATAATCTCCATATTGTCAATATTAATGTAACATTGAGGTGGAATCCCAAATTAACCAACAACATGAAATAACACTTATCATAGAACCTCAATAGTGAAAAAGTAACGAACACTCAATAGTTCGTGTAAATATAAATTTGAAAAAGAACCTCAAACGAAACAACTATGCTCGTGAAAGAGTTTTCCGACATAAATTGTGGTATCACATGGAATATCGAAAAATGAATAGCTTCAAATGAAAAAATAAACAATGGTTTGTTTAGAGTCTGTTAGACAAACTAATTAACCGAGTGGTCTGTTTCTGAGTCAGTTAGACAGACTGTCGGACCATTTCGTCTCAACCATATTATCAGGGACCTATGGCTAATTGTATATCCAAACTTCTACAGTTAGAAAGTGTTGATGTGGGAAAAGATGTTTTTCTTATCAAATGAGTTCAATATACCTCAAACAACATAATTTGTAAGTTTTTTTTCCAGAAATTATTGTCTACTTCTTTACTATATATACTTATTATTTTTTTCCTAATAAGGGTGGTTGTGGTGTTTTCACAATCAAGTATATTGAACTTTTTAGTTCTTGATCCGATGCAAAGCATGTTAATAACTATTACATGTCTCTCTAGATGAAGAAATTAGCCATTATATTACGGTTAATATTATGACATGGTTAATTTCACTAAATTAACAATGAATGGTTAATATTTATTAGCAAAACATTGAAATAATCTCTATCATATCAATATTAATGTGACACTGAAGTGAAACCCCAAATAAACCAACAACATGAAATTGTACTTATCATATTTCGTTGTGTCAACCTCTATTGGTTTGCGTATTTTGTAATACTTCGTGTAATTGTAAAGTTGCAATAGAAGCCCAAACGAAACCACTATACTCGTGAAAGAGTTCTCCTACATAAGTTATGGTATCACATGGAATATCATAAAGTGAATAACTTCAAATGAAAAAAATAAACGGTCTATTTAGAGTTTGTCAGATAGATTAATTAACTGACTGGTCTGTTTGTTAATTAGTTAGACAGAGTGTTGTTAGACTACTTCGTCTTAACACGAATAACATGAATAATTTCACTAAATTAACAATGAACGGTTAACATTTATTAGTAAAAAAACATTAACATAATCTCAAACTTGTTAATATGAAGGTAATACTATAGTGGAACCACAAATGAGTTACATGACATAACACTCATCATAATGGTCATGTCAAACATTTTTGATTAGCATATTTCATATTAATAATTCATGTAAGTGTAAATGTCAAAGACAAGACATCAAACGAAACAACTATACTCGTGAATAAATAATGTTATCACGTAGAATATCATAAAGTGGAAACATTCTTTCGTTTCAGAAAAAAAAAAAAAAGATTCTTAGTAAATAAAATAAACAACGGTCTGTTTAGAGTCTGTCCAAATTGACTGATCTGATTTGTCTCATTTTCGACAAGTTAAGCGGGGGTTATTTGAGACATTTCACTCCAAGACTTGACGGGCATTGCAGGCTTTTACAATGAAGGCAGAAAAAGCATAATCTAGTTCTGAGAAAGCCATTTCAAAAACTCACCCGAACCTATGGAACCCCATCTCCAATTACACAATTTTCAATCACACACGACACTTGATCTGACACACTACATTTCAACATCTCAAGACACTTTACCTGACACACTACATTTCAACAACTCACTACATTTCAACAACTCATTGGTTTCTGAGTTCCGTAAAGAACCCACTCATGGTTCCTTGGAAAAAGCCCAC
This sequence comes from Nyctanthes arbor-tristis, assembly GCA_963692815.1. Taxonomy (NCBI): domain Eukaryota; kingdom Viridiplantae; phylum Streptophyta; class Magnoliopsida; order Lamiales; family Oleaceae; genus Nyctanthes; species Nyctanthes arbor-tristis. The sequence continues at coordinate 73,871 of CAVNYN010206750.1, read as the reverse complement.
TTTTTCAATCTTTACACAACCAGAATCCTTCTGTGCTCGTTTAGGTCTCTGTTTAATTCTACATGAAATCCTCAAGAAAATGTTAGATTTTCCCACAAATTCCGACGACCAAAGCAAGAGTTCCATGAGTATTAGTGACACAAACACCAGTCACTGCACCGGTTTCAGCCGCTTATCTTTCGAGTTGCCGGCGAACTCGCCGGTGCAGCTGAAGCCCCGCCGCTCATCCGACTCCTCATTCCAAGCCATCCGCTCAAAAACAAGGCTCACCTTCCAGGACTTCAGCTTGGTCCACCAGATCGACAGCGGAGACATCGGCAGAGTCTATCTCTGGCGCCTCCGCGGTGCGGTGGAAGAGCGTCTTTACGCCATGAAAGTAGTAGACAATGAGGTGTTAGTTGTATACGGCTGTGATCGTTTAAGACGGGCTGGGTTTTGGGTGGAGGAGCTGGAAGTTTTGGGCTTGGAAAAAGTGGAATTCGGCCAGAAATCAGAAGACATAGGCCACAAGTCTGCGGAGGAGAGACGGCGGCCAGTGCCGCCATTAGGAGGGATGAGAGAATTGCACCACCAAGCATTCTCGAAATTGATGGCATTTTAGATACAGTGTGATCAGTGACGAAACGAGATGAGAGAGAATCGGAAGTGAAGAAGAGTGGAGAATAAAGAAGTGAGAAGCTTGCTTGAAAGTAAAGATTTTTGGATCGTTGATGAGAGAATAGGTTGCAGAGGTAGGGAGGGGATGAGGGGTTGGTGACAGTGATTTTGTACAGACTACTAGAAGGTAGATTGAAACAATGGGCCTTTAAAATTCGCGGGGGGCCCGCAGGAAAAATGGGGAAGAGAGAGTTGATATTGCACTTGGATAGGTCCCTTTTTTTGGCCAAGTAGGCAGCCACAAGGGAGCCTGATCCATTTTTTAAGCATTTGATATGACATGAGAATTATCTCAGATTAGTTTAAGATTTCGCTGCCATTTAGTGGGCACAAATTAAATGTGTACTTAATTGTCACTTACACAACAGTACAACAGAGACAAAAGCAAAAACAATACTGTTTTTATGCATTTTAAAGAGAAGATAGGCTTTTCGTCGTGCATACTCTACAAACAGTTCACATTTTGTCAAAGACGAATAAGAAAAGTGAACAATTTCATTGCACACGCATATCCCTATCGACTAGATGTTCAGATTTCCCTATCGACTAGATGTCCAGATGTCAATCTGAACCCATTTCTCCCACGGAAGATTGGGAATGTAACGTTTGATAGTTGAACGGAACTTCAGCGAAATAGTAAAGGATATTTGAGAACTGAACGGTGAATTACCTGGTCATATCGTCCGGGATATCATCCCAGCTCCTACAGTCTTGCACCAACCAGATAAAGGATGTCAACAGCTTCTTTAGATGAGGATTCCTACCTTAAAATACTTGGGATCTGATATGAGAAGCTCACAGCAAACAAGAATCCTACTTATGTGGCGCCGTGCAAATATTCTACTAAAGATATAGTATGCCTGCTGTGGCTATGGAACAGTTTGGTGCTCTGAGGATGTTGTTTCCCAAGAAAGAGTGCACACTTAAAGATAGCCTGCAAATGTCTTAGCTGTGCTCAAGGGAGGACAAAGTCCACTATTTCCAAGCCCCAATTAGCAGCTGAATATTCAGAGTTCCCCATAGCACACTGCAATTGGTTCATATGAGGTTCCAAATATGTGCAACTACAGGAGTTCGTGACGCACGGGAATGGTCATGCAACTTTATTGCCGAAAGCTAATGCCCCTCTTCTTGCACCGCAACAAAAAACCAGGTACTTCATGTCAAATTGTTTTTTCTCTGAATATTTTCCATCAACTGGTGTGCACCGGTTACAGCATTCTCATGCGGAATATTTATATGCCTTACAAGCTTTCTTGGGTTTTTACAGGTCCTCAAAATATCAGACAATGCTTCGGTTTTTTCATTATTGATCTTTTCTTCTCAAGCGAAGAGTCTTGACCAACTCCCTTGTATGTATTTGGCAATTTATTTGAGTGACGAACTGATGCCATCATATCATCAAGTTTCTGTGCCTCTTCAGTCATTCCCTGTTTCTTTAATTCATCATACATTCTCTGATATGTAAGATACTGAGGAACATTGCCCCTACGTATCATGTCCTCGAATTCTCTAAAAGCCCCATTGTATCGATGCATTTTACATAGCATGTGGATTAACATGGTACCTGTAGCCAAGTCCAAATCAAAACCTCTAGCTCTCATTTCCTTTACAACTTGAGTTGTCAAGGTGAGCCTCTCCACCTCGCATAACATTTTCACCAGCAGCTGATAAGTAAGCCTGTCTGGTTCATATCCAGATCTTATCATCTTAGTATAAAGGTCCAAACCCTCTTCAGCTTTTCCAGATTTCAAGAAGTACCCGAAGAAGTAATTATAGGTTGTGGTAGTTGGTGCGCATCTATTATCTATCATCATCTTAAGAATTTTGCTCGCCCCTTCAATATCCCCTGCCTTGCAGAAACCCTTCACCAGTGAATTATAGGTTGAAATAGTGGGACCTGATTCCAGAACTGAAAATCTTTCCAGCATCCCTAGTGCCTCTTAAAACCTACCAGCCTCTCCTAATGCATCTATTATAGGATTATACACAATTGCATTGGCCTCAACTCCTTCCCTCCTCATTTCGTCAATTAGTTCCATTGCCATCTGAGGACGACGCATTCGGCACAAACCTTCAACAGCAGTGCCATAAGTAACAGCAGTTGGCTTTACATTCTCCTTTTTCATCTGTACCCAAAGCTGCGAAGCACGTCTTAGCTTTCTTGAGCGGAACCATCCATTCAGTAGGCTATTATATATCCGAATAGATGGCTCCCAGCTTGGATCCTGCTCCCTGCGCTTATCAAAATACTCAGATGCTACTCTAACATGTCCTTCTTTACATAATGAATCCAATAGAATTTCCAGCAAATTCTTTCCCACATTCAAATTGGTAAAAAACTCCAACCTGGATGCATATTCAAATGTCCAAATGGCTAGGGACGGAAGGCCTGCATACCAGTCCAACAAAATGATCTGAGAGTCCAAAAATATATGAATCAGAAAGTATCAATTAAATTTGGGATTCTGCAATTACACAAAAGAATGCATCTGCATCTCCATACAAAGGAATCTAAGTAATTAGAAGAGCAAAGTCAGAACCACTGAAAGAAAAGGGAAAGTAGCAGCAACCCCGAACAGACAAAGCTCTAACCAGTACCAGCACGTCCGTATCTCCTGATCAGGATAGCAAATGTATCTAAATCAGGCCTTTCACTCGCATTGTTAATGATCCTATGGAAAATTAAGCTCCAAGCATATCCGAATTCCCGGGCCTTGCCTAGCGAATTGACCATTGCATTGAAGACGGGAAGGGAAGAGGAGTATCCAGGCTGCTTCTCGGCCCATAAGAAGAGCGTGAACAACAGTTTCGGAAAGTAATCAAATTTCCTAAATATCTCAAGCAACAAGGCGTCCCCTGGGTTAATCTTTGCCGCGTTAAGCGCCTCCTCGAGTGCCTGACCTGATGGAATGGTCGGATCTGTAAGGATCTGCGATAGGGAGGCGAATTCAGTAGGGTTGAAATTAAGGTTTTTGCTATGGTTCCAGGAGGGCGGCGGTAGTTCTGATAGGTGTTTTTCTTGTCTAGGAAGGGGCGCTATGGGGATTGGGAATCTTGAATGGATGGAAATGAGTTTTATAAGGGGCTTACCTGCGGTGGCGATGTTGGTTCGGGGGAAGAAGTGGGTGGTTAAAGACAGGAGGCGGCGTCCGCTGGCGGAGAGATAGTTCATTTGTGAGTTTTACCGGTGATTGTGTGGGGCGGAGGAATCCGGCGCGAAACGGGTGAATTGTAAAGAACACTACCGCTAACATAAAAACATTATTACTTTTACAGTGTGTTTGACAGTTTAACTAAATTATAATTTTGATTATAATCTGTCATACAACATTATTTCATTAATTTTATTTTTTTAAAAAAATTAAAAAGTAAAAATTAAATTATAATTATTGATTTTTTACACAAAACAATCAATAAAATAATATTATATCATATATCATAATTCAAATTATAATTCAACTAATTGTCAAATACTTTGTTATTTTCCTTTTAACTGTTAGTGCAGGTACCAAACTTCAATACAAAATTTACAAATCGGACCCTTAATCCTAGTGGTGCCAAAAAGGCTAGCGGGAGCTGTTTGACTGTTGAGTCATCTTGTGATAGTGGCACATGTTTGGTTACTGGTCGCATAGCTAAAACCCGATAACTCCTGTTCAAAACATTAAAAGATTTTTTTTTTTTTTTTGAAATTTTCTAAAGGGCTAAAAAAATGACTTTTCCAAAAACAGGGTAGTGGGAGATTGGGAGGCCACCCCCTAAGTCCACCATGGATAGTGTGCACCGCTCGCCAAAAAACAAAAAAGATAGAAATATGAAGTGAATCATAAAAGTTCCGATATCACACATTTAAGTGAATCAAGCAAGTTGCTTGATCTCAGAGGGCATACAAAGTATAGTACACAATCAATTTAGCTCAAATTGACTTGTGTGAAATAGTAAGATAGAAGATGAGTAGAAGGTCAAATATGTAGATGTGATTGCTAATGTTGTACTCACTATAAAGGTAGAAACATGTATATTATACTCGGTCCTAGTAACCTACATTTGTGTAATAATTGACTATCTAAACCTACAATTGAATACCATCCTCTATATATATTTGTATATCTGCTACAAGCTTCTTTTATTAAAGCAATCTCTTTAGTATAGCCTATTTTCTTCTTTATGCTTTTCGAAAATAATAGGAGAAGGAAATCTGAATAAGACTCCAATGGCATGTTTGGTATAGTCCACCTTTCATTTTCTCTGGAAGTTGAAGAATTTGATTGCAAATGCAAAAGTGACCGCAAAAAGAGTGCAGAAACCGACCCCCACAAAACCAGCAACCCCCAAGAAATCGTGCCTGAAGCCGAACTGGCCTTTCAGCAATTGCTTTACTGGTACAGAATGAACACCATCAGCAAGTTTTACTAGATTGTCTATGTCTCCATATTGGGATGTCAGAAGCCCGTATAAGCTCCAAGCTATTGGATTTGCCCAATAATACCATCTCCACCATATAGGAATCCTCTGATCAAAGAAACAAATACTCTCAAAAATAGGACCAGTGGTCCAACTAGAAGATGATCAGACTTATTCACACACCATTAACAAACAGACACTAAAGAGAAGGTTGGTACAAATGTCCATCACTTGCTTCTTAACGCCTATGGAATTTGAATTGAAGGCAAGAAAGAGAAGTATTGGAAGTACTTACCATTTGAGAAATCATGAAGCCGCTAAAAAGATTCCACATCATATAGAAGGGCGCCGCAAGGATTGCAGCAATATTGTGATTTGGTGTGACAGAGGTTGTCATCATTCCAAAGAAGGTGAAGTACAATAATGTGAAATACATAAAGTATATGCACCAAAGAAACTTCCATTTATTCCATTCAAAAGAGGCCATGTAGTAGAAGATACTGCTGTAGATAATTGACTGTACAAATACATATGGGAACTCAACTATGACCTGCGAAAAAGGATTCGGTAAAATTATAAGAATATCTTTTAATAATTTTAAAAGAAAAAAAAAAACACCCTCAATAAAATATTAGCTAGACTGAAAGAAAGCAAGATTAAACTACAAATACGGCAGGATTTCATGCCTGAGCAAAGGCAAATGGCAGTGCAGAATACATTCCGGCTGCTCTTTCTCTATATGAAACAAACCTCTCAACATACACAACTGGTTGCACAGAAGTAGCATTTGTGATTCCAATGAATAAGACAGCTGCATACATGGATCCCATAGCATTAAAAATATCCTGCTGAGTTTCCCTGAAAAGATGCGCGCCGTCACACTAAAGTTGAAACCAGAAAATCTGTGTATTTAACAGTTAAAGCAAACATTATTTAAAGAAGAGATAGTTGCTTCACCCTAAATCAATGAAAAAGGGTAAATGGTTTCTTTTTCTTCAGATCAAATTGACTAATTATAAAACCTTCTTTTTTTTTTTTTTTTTTGGTTGGGGTGGGGGGGGGCGCACTTTCATTATCAGAGGGTCAGTTTTAAAAGAGGCAAACCTTTTGGAACCAAATTTCCAGCATATTGTTCCAAACATCAACGAAATGATAACAGTGTAGAAGAAGCGCACGGCAGTGTATTGTGGGTTTCTCCAGTAGGACAAGTTTTGCTTCCACAGGCATGTTAGAAATTGACCAAAGTATGATAGCGAGTATTTGCTTGGAAAGCTCAGGTCACTTTTATCCTTTTCCGGTTTGCTTAACCTTTCAACCAGATCTTAGTTTTGCCTAAAACAGCAAAAGAATATAAATAAAAAGAGAAGACTGGTCAAGTAGAAAATTATTGCTGCCCAAAAAGCAAGGAAAAAGAAATACCGGAATAGATTTGATTGGCGATAAATTTGTGCAAAGTCCAACCCAAGGCGAGCTTCTTCTGCTGGTGATGTGACTTCTAGAATCCAAGTGGCGGGATTATATCGCGGCCTGATTTCTGGAACTCCTTGTATAGACTAGGAAAATAAAGAAAAATGGTAATATAGTTTCTGGATAGTGTCAAACTCAGTGTAGAGTCAGAAGCAGAGAAGGAAAATTGATTGGAAAAAAGTTCACCTCAAAATAGCGAATGAGTTGCGAAGATCTGTTTCCTAACGGACCAGCGTAAATGAGCTGCCCACCCTGTTTCATGAGTAAAAGCTGCAAAAGGAAAATTATATACTATTTAATCATCATAATTTTACTTCTAGTAAAGCAGTGACTCTGGTTGACACAGGGGAAAAAAAAAAAAAAAACCTGATCAAAAGATTCAAAAATCTCAATGCTGGGCTGATGAATGGTGCAAACAATTGTCCGGGCAGTGTCAACAATATTCCTCACAGTTCTCATCACAACGGCAGCGGCTCTGGCATCAAGTCCTGAAGTTGGTTCATCCATGAACACAATAGAAGGATTGGCAACAAGTTCAACTGCAATTGTCAGCCTTTTCCTTTGTTCTGTTGACAGACCGTTAACACCTGGCACACCAACTAATGCTCCACATAGTGAAGTTAGCTCAACCAGTTCCATGACCTCATTTACAAAAGCCTGAAATCAATAAAAACTTCCTCAACCGACTGAAATCAGATATGATGGAAAATAAATAGAAAAGGACTAAGTAATACTTACCCTTTGTGTTTTGAAGTCACACTGAGAAGATAGACGGAGACTAGCAGAAAAGAGAAGTGATTCATGCACAGTAAGGCAGGGAGAGTGAACGTCATTCTGTTCACAGTAACCATAAATTCTTGCAAATGTTTCTTGCTTTTTGGGGTATCCTGAGATATAGATACTGCCTTCAATATATCCACCAGTTTTCCTACCGGCTAAAACGTCCATAAGCGTTGTTTTCCCAGCACCACTAACACCAATTAATGCCGTAAGTACACCTGGCCTGAATGCCCCAGTAACTTTTACCAGAAGCTGTAACCTGTCTTCAGGTAAGCCTTGCCCCTTCAGCTCCTGAACCATAAAATGAGGCAAGAATAATGAATTTATCAACAAGATTTAGAATACCAAAAATCTCTTAAATATGAGAAATAAATTGTTAATATACCAGGGGAACATCTATGTAATAGCTGATGTCGCTGAAGCACATTGAAAGAGGTTCAAAAGGAAGAACCATGCCTCTTTGTTTATTAATGGTTTTTCCTGAGTTTAAATGAAATAATAATTAAATTTTATGCCAAATCAAGAGAAGGAAACAAAGTAACAAGTATAGTTCTTTAACCTCACCTGTATATGAGTGTGAATGTTGAAGAAACTCCCTGAGAGAAATGATGGACGATTCACTCTCTTGTCCCTTCTTGTCTTTTGAATCCTCTTTGGAGACAACAGCTTGCTGACTTCCTAATGCTGCATAAGATTAGAAGACAATTTTATTGGCTTTTGATTCTTGGTAATCTTCTTTGCAATTCAAGAGAGGGATGGCTTGATAACTTCTACTGTAGTGAAGAATCTTGGAGTTGTCATCAATGTGGAAACTGTTATAGACTAGATCTTCTGGGGACGACAAACTTACGATTTAGACAAGTCAGAGATAATGTGAAGAGAATATTCAATAGTAGTGTATATCCAAGTAATGCCCCAACACCAATCCAATACCAATAGCTATCTGGAAATAAGCTGCGAACCTTGAGTAATGTCTCTCCCAAAGACAAGGCGGCGTCATTTCCGGCTTTCTACAGAGAACATAAGAAAGTAGGTTATATACACAATAGGGAAAAGGTTGAGTACAATCAACCGATCTAATCTAGCTACCTTATCCCAGGAATGGCCAAGAAATTCGTTCACTGAAGCTGCATTTTGGGCATACATTAAAGGGGAAAGCCAATAACCCCAGATCCACCAAACTGGAATGCTATCTGTTGGAATGAAAAATTTTAGAAAAATTTATTCTGATAGTTTCTTCTCTAGAGAAGTGTTAGTCAAGAGACTAGTTACAAACATATGGCCAGCAACAAAAAAAATTAAAGGGTAGAGTATCAATGACCTCTTGAAAGTATAAAGCCGCCCAGGGCCATGACAACAAGCATTGCAAAAGATCCGAACGTGTTGGCAACGATCATATTTCGGCCTAATGATGCCATCACACGAAAAAGACCTACTGACATTTGGTGCAAAGAGAAGTACAAGAGGAACTGTTTTACACATCTGCACAGTTCACATCATCAAGCAAGTCAGATATACATTTGTACTTACCATATCAAAAATTTAGGAAAAGGAAAAAAAAATGGATGAAACTATCTCCACCCCACCCCCCAAAACCCCGCAAAATAAAATAAATAAATAAAATTGATACCTAGTTATTTGGGGATCAAAGCCAATGACATAATACGTGACTGCTACCCATAAAAAGGATTCTCCAAGTGAAGGAGGAATACTCAAGATCCAAGATGGAAGAGTGTACGTCCAGCAGGGATAGAAATGCAGGTCTCTGTGCTTGTAGATAACAGGAAGCTTGGCTATCAACATTGGGACCTCCATGAACCCATTGAAAAGAATCATAACTAATGCAAAATAAAGTGCACCAAGGTAAACGGCTCCATCATCGAGTGTGTTATGATGCATTGTGGTTCGGAAGAACACACTCATTATGATCAAAATAATTAGAAGAAGCTGCAAATTAAACACATTTTTTTCTCAGAATAAGAATTTGTCAGACATAATCTATAGGGGAACAGACTACTATTACTTAATGCTTTTATTGCCAATAACTAAAAGGAGGAAAGAGTCAAAATTTTGCTTTTGGATATTACAAGAGATTTTGGAGAATGAAAAGTTACCTGCATAAATTTGAAAACAAACACAAATGAATTCCGCTTCAGTAGTAGCATCTGCCAAGAGAAACTAACCCTCAGAAGCTTGACCCTTGTCTCACCGTAAGTACTAGTCGATAGAGCCATCGGATGGTTGTAATTTTTATCATATGGAATGGCCAACTCCTGGGACAAAGAATTACCTACACGAAAAGACTGAAAACCTTCTACAAATTTTTCAACGGGTATGTATCTGTAATGATTGTCAAGAAGCCAATACTGTTCTTGATCCTTTTCAGATGTAACCTACACGTGAGCATTCAAGAGGTAAGCCCAAAATAACGTGTCAAGCATTAAGTAAGTTCAAAAGCTACCAAAAATATCACCTCCTGGAGAAAGTCGGCAATGTTTTTCCTGGACGGACACCTAAAACCCATATATTCAAAAAATTCAATTGCATCTTCACGAGGTCCCTGATACACAATTTGTCCCTCACTCAAAAGTATTATGTCATCAAACATCTCGTAAGTTTCAGGATCTGGCTGCAACAGTGACACAAGTGTTGTACAATCAAAAGCACGGGTTGTATGCTTTAAATATTTGATAATTTGATGGGTTGTTGAGCTATCTAGTCCTGTCGATATCTCATCCATTAGAAGTACTCTAGATGCACCCATGAGCAGTTCAGCTGCCAAATGGTGATAAGTTAATAACCAAATGTGACCACATTCTGCACATACGAATAAGCAACATAAAAGTAATGTGGAAGAGCTACCAGTTGTAAGTCGCTTTTTCTGCCCCCCAGATATCCCTTTGAGCATTTCATCTCCCACCAATGTATCCGCACAAATATCCAATCCTAATATCTTTATAAAGTCCATATATAAATATATGAGAAGCAATGAAGTGATAAATAAACCGAAATACTATGGGATGAACAGCAATATATGGACCTACTTAGTCTCTGAAGTGAAAATCTCTGGCATAATCTTACTATTACCTTATGATGTACTCCACAAGAACACTTGTCCGTTCTCCTAGTGCCACTGCCTAGGGAAAAACACATATATCAACAAAGAAAAATGTGATTTACAAACACAGACTCTGAACCACATGGAACTTATATACAACTTCAACCAGGAAGGCGTACCTTGATAAACATATCTAGATCTTCATCCGGATTTATTCCAGCACTTTTTTCTCTTTTCAGTAGTTCCCTAAGCATTTCTATACCAAATGTTGAGGGTTACCCAACCAAGTTTAGAAAAATACACATAAGAGATATATACGTAATGATAATATACACTAACATTGTCATAACTTGCTAGTTACGCGTACCTTTCTTAAATCCCGTACCCTGACATTTTCCAGAGAATTCAAGAACCTCCCTCACTGTCATCTCTGCCATGTGCCAATCCTGCTGGCTAACATATGCTGAAGTCCTTTGAGGTGTAAATTCCTTTAGATCATGTCCATTATATGTAATTTTCCCTGACGTCTTCAAAGTAGTTTTACTACGTCGATAAGAAGAAAAAAAAAACACAATATCTAAAGACAGAAATAACCATTGTAGCACAGTTCTCCTTTGTTAACTCCATCACAAGATATGAAGTCTTTGCTAAATGTTTTTGAATGATGAAATTTGATAAAAGCATTCATCTAGTAACAAAATATGACACTGTACCTCTAAACTAGGTCTGAGGCGGTCTGTAAGAGCCAGCAGAAATGTGGTCTTTCCAGAGCTTGGCGGGCCCAGAAGGAGAGTCAACCTAAATGATAACTTAAATTCATTAAAATGGAAGTGTTTATTGGTGGTTCAATGAAGATAGAGAACTACCTTGAAGGCCGAATTATTCCACTGATGTTGTTAAGTATAGACAAGTTCTCTCTTCTGCCTGGGAAAATCCTGAGCTGCCTCACGAAACTCTTATCATTTTTCCCCATTTTCCGACAGAAACATTAGTCTTGGACCAACTGCAGAATAATACTTTAACCTTATTGAAAATCTATTCCATTGGCATACCTCAGTCATATCAAAAATGAAATTGGGTATGGTTGGCAGAGCTCTGCTTCCAACATGGACTTTTGCATCCACCTTTAGATTCTTAAATCGAACCTCAACTTTGGGAAATTCCAGTTGAACTCTGTAAAGAACACGGATAAAATGGAACAATTTTAGGATGTTCTTAGTGAAATATTAAATTAGCTTCTAGTTAGCTCGAGAAGATTGCATGTTTGGAGTCAATTCTAGCAGCCACAGGATAAGAAAGTAGCGGTAGATCCACATAACAAACTGCAGCAATATCATCAAAAGATTGCACCTTTGGATAAATGAAATCTGTAGCTGATACACTTTACACAACATCAACATCAACCCAAAGCAATCTGAATAGAAAAACAATGTATAATACATGTGTGACTCTTGGAAATTGTTAATGGAATTCCTTTCAATGGAGCAGCTGACTTTTGACACTGAAAATTTTAAGATATTTAATTTCACAATAAACTAGCATGGTACTTAAAGCCATACATATATTATAAACATACTAGCAAATTGCATAGGGATACTATTGCTAAGCCTCATGGCAAAAATTATATGCCAACTGAGTTTTAAGGAAAAGTCCAGCTGAAAGAGTAAAACACAATAAATGGGGCACAATTCAACTTGGTATAGTCCAGTGATTATATTTCCTATAGTTCCTAAATATGATTACCGGTGGAATGATGATGAAGCTCTGTTAAAAGCATTTCTTACTTCCAACTTTGGGCTTCCTCCATTAACAGGATAAAATTAAAATTTTAAACCTATATCAACAATCTAAAATATCCAACTTGAAAAGTTCCATGATAACAACTAATAAGCCACTGAATAAAGTGTCACACGTCAAAATTCAAGCCACTAGAAAAATTTGATTGAGAAAAAGATGATCACAAATCATCTAAATGTGACAAAATGTGAAAACAACATGCCGTTAAATTGCATTTACCCAAAACTTGAAGCAAATTAACGATAATAATAGAACAAGATGCTTACTTTCTGGAAACCGTAGAGCAGTCAGCCACTCATATCAAGCTTGAAAATGAAATGAAATATCATGTAGAAACTAAAAAGTATACATAGAAAGCAATTTACAATATTTTTTTCCCTGATATAGTACATATGATTCAAGAATTTATTCCACGTACTAAAATTCCAGTTATATAGAACTAAGCACTTCTAGGGGGGGCAAAAAAAAATCCTTTGATGCGTAAGAGCTTGTTTGGTCCCATTTTTTTGAGGAATTTATAATGAGGAGAGAGGTAGAATTTGTATTGGAAATGTAAAAAGGTGTGAAATATGTGGTTGTAATTGAACAGTTGTCAAATCAAATGTCAAATCAATGGTCGGTAAATTTATAAATTGGGAGAATAAAAGGGATCAAATCAATTATTTAGACAAACACAGAAGTACATATGAATCCGGATTTTGTAACTATTTCAGTATCAATGGAGAAACATCTAGGGAAAAACTCAACTTTCAGTGTAACTTACGCATCAAATCTTTGCCTAACTCTTCTGAAGAAAAGCTCTGTATCTTCATTAACTGCTTTAACCAACTTATCCAACACTTGCTTCTGCTCTGAATCTTTAACTTTACTTACATCAACCAATGATATCTCTCCAGCGACATTTCGAAAAACCGCAGTCCGGGCTCGAATGTAAGTAGGAGACCTCAGCAAAGTAGCCAACACAAGAGCTTCTTCATCATCTCTGCTAGAATTCCTTGCATTTCTTGAAAACGTGTTTTCTGAAGTGACCCACATTTTGGGGCAAATCTTACTGTGATCAAGAAAATGCAAGTATAAGAAGGCCAAATCAAGGAGGATTTAAAGGTAGGTTTGGAGCCTTGAATGAACGAAGAAAAGGGCATTTTGACATTATGGGTTGTGTTCGATGGGTCAATTTCAACAACTTCGGAGGCTCGATTTGGTGGTTGAACGCTTTGCATTAATTTGATTTTGATCACTCAATTTTCCCCATCCAATTATTACATTTCTCAATTGAAGATATCTGGGAATGGTCTATCCAGTGAAAATCAAATTGAAATTTCTGGATTCGGGGGGAGAATACGAAGTAGATGGCAGTAGGTTTAGGGGTTAGGAAAAAAATGGCTGGAAACTTTTAAATTTAGAAGCGGTTATAAACAGATGAGAGTGAGACCGCGATTGGGTGAACGTTCCCTTCAAATTGCCAAACACTCTTCAGAATTGAATACAGCTATAATTTTATATAGTAGTTTTTGCCACAAGTAGAAATAAGTTTTCATTAAATTCAAATGAAATACATGCCTAAAATTACTCTTTGCCGACAATTTACAATTTTGCATATTTCAGTTTATTCCTTGGTAGTTGTCAAGAACTTTGGGTGTACATAGAAATCCAGTTTCCTCAATTTAAAATTCTATAGATTCTGTAGAATCAATTACGTATAGAATCTGATAGATTTCATTAAATAGTATATTGCAATGGAATTCTATAAATTCTAAGATTAACAATATACTTGCAATATTCTTGCTAAAATCTGACCTATCACTCTCGGATTCTTATGTTCATAAAATCTTTTTACATCTCGATAATTAATAAAAATTTCAAAACCCGTTTTTCCTTGTCACTATAGTTTTTTAACCAATCATATCACATTCAATTTATACAAAAATGGTGAGTATAATTTATTATTTATCACGTTTAATTTTTTATTAGTTTGATTGTATACCTATTTTCATTTCTCTGTTCTCAGGGAATTCTATTAATAAATAAAAGACTACCTTCTTTTCAAAATAAATAAATAATTTATTATTATCACAATAGCACACAATTTTTTCATTCACAATTTGAAAAATCACTTTATAATCAATTTATATAAAAGAAATTTATCTGTGAACAATGTCTGATATTACTATAAAAATATAATGATATTAAATTTAAAATAATTTCAAAATTTTTAGTCAAATCAAAATTGACGAAAACTTTATTTTTTTTTTAAATCACATTATATTATAATTTATGCAAAGTAAATGGATGTCTAGAATGATGATGAATTATTATCATGGTATTAAAAATTTACAATGTAATTTCATAAATTTTATATTTGTATATAAAATAAAAAATGATTTTATTATCTTTATTATTTTAAAATTAAAAAATATTAATTTTTTCATTTGAAGGAAGACAAGATTGACATTATTTGAATATTTTTACTTTTTTCTTATTTTATTGATCGTTGAGTAAACAATCGTATAACTTTTTATATACCAAATTAACATTCAACTTGAACAAAAATAACTAAATTAGAGAAAAGAAAATGTTACTCTAATATTAAATTTAACAACATGATACTACTAATAAGTTTTTAAATGATTTTATAATTGATTACCTGACCACACAAAGTAAAAGCGAATTAGAAATAACTATGAAAATTAAAAGGTTTTTATATTCAATAGTGATATAAGATAGTTACAATATTACTATTTATAATAAGATAAGATAAACCCAGAACTATAGCCCTAATAAGATAAAATACTAAAAATACCCATAACAAAAATATTTAACCAAATAATCTATATCTATATATTAATAATAAGAGAAGTTTTATGGCGTTGTAATTTCCCGCCTATTGTCTGGAGTTGTATAATTTTTTTTACTTTTTTTTTCTTCCCTACTTTCTATAATTTGGATAATTAAGAATCAGGACTCTATATTTAATTGACTATGTACCTTATTAAGAGTTTAAATAACTAAGAATAATAAAGAATCAAAACTCTATATTTATTGGACTATATATCTCATTATAGATACTTAAAAATCCCTTTCAATAATTAAGAGTTTTATATTACTCGACTTTATATCTCACTAAGATTTTAGATAATTAAGAGTCCCTTTCAAAAATTAAGAGTTTTATTTTGATTGTAATTTCTCATTATTTATAATTAACTTAAATATTAAATAGCTTTCATGATTTTTTTAAAAGCTTTCTTCCTCCAAGACTCTATATTTATTGGACTATATATCTACATTTTATCATTTATTATAATTCTATTTCTCATTACTTATAATTTAAAAATAAATATCAAAATAACTTTCTGAATTTATTAGTTAATTTTATATTTATCTTACATGTGCACTAGATGTCCACTGTATGAGTGCAATTTCATCGATTTGAAACTGATTTACATATTAGATAGTTATGGTAATTTTTTTTACATTTTTTTTTGTTCTTCCCTAGTCTTGTAATTTGGATAATTAAGAATCTATTTCACAAATAATTTTTGTATTTATTTTATTATCTATTGTTTGGATAATTATATACATGGAATTTGTTCAAATTTAAGGGTGATTGCTAAATCAACTATGTATTACTTTTATTGTATTTGATGTATATTTAATTGAGGCTAAGTATATGTTAATGTTGAATTTTCTTATTGTTGTTGTTATCCCCGTGCAACGCACGAGCGAGAATTCTAGTATTTCTGACAATAATAACCTAAAAAAATAATATGAAATTCTATCAATCAAATTATGTTTGAAATCTAATAAATTTCATTATAAATTCAGAAAAATCAATGTCATAGAATTCATGAGAATCTAATGGATTTTGTGGAATTGTATTAAAATCCCTCAATTCTATAAGAATCTATATAACTCAAAAAAATCATCGAATTCTAAATTGAGGATATCCTCCTAATGGTATCATTATTGGTTTCTTACAAATTTGATAAGCGTTTGAATCCCTTCCCATGTAATGCTCTTGTATTGTGTGAAAAAAAATAAATAAAAAAAGAATTCCTCCACAGTTTTTTTGAATTACGTAAACATGATAGTTTTAACTCACAATATTTTAAAACGAATTGCAAGTTGACTTTCGTATTCTCCTTTCTGGCACTTTCGACGCATACGAATCCCAAACTCCAAGGCCCAAGCTGCTTGTTATTTAACGAGATTCGTGTAACAATAGTTTCAAAATCTTAAAATACAATTCCTGAAGAAATGATTAACGTTTTCTTTGAATTTGAATTACCAAGGATATGGAACGTCTAATTTTTCTAATAAAATTGTTACTTTTGAATACCTTTTTCTAATCATCACTGTATTTCGTCTAAGCAAATTCTTTTGGGTTAAAAGCCTTGAAAACCCAAATTTTCTAAAATTCCATAGAACTTCGGTGTCTTCAATTTAAAATTCTATAGATTTTGTAAAATCAATTACTTATGGAATCTGATAGCTTTTATTAAATAGTAGATTTCAATGAAATTCTAAAATTAAAAATATACTTGCAATATTCTTGCTAAAATCCTACATATCACTCTCGGATTCTTATATTCATAAAATCTTTTTACATTTAGGTAATTAATAAAAATTTAAAATAAAAAATTTTCAAAACCCATTTTTCCTTGTCATTATAGTTTTTAAACAATCATATCACATTCAATTTATACATAAATAGTGAGTATAATTTATTATTTATCACGGTTGATTTTTCATTGGTTTGATTGTATACTTATTTTCATTTCTCCGTTCGTGGGGAATTTTATTTATGAATGAAAGACAATTTTTTTTCAAAATAAATAAATAAATAAATTATTATCACAATAGCACGTAATTTTTTCCTTCACAATTCTAATTTTTAAAAAATCACATTATAATCAATCTATACAAAAGAAATTTATTTGTGGACGATATGTGATATTACTATAAAAATATAATGATATTAAATTTAAAATAATTTCATAATTTTTAGTAAAATCCAAATTGACAAAAACTTCATTTTTTCGAAAATCACATTATAATCTAATTTGTGTAAAGTAAATAAATGTCTAGAGTAATAATGAAGTATTACCATGATATCAAAAAGTTACAATGCAATTTCACAAATTTTATATCTGTACATAAAACAGAAAATGATTTTATTATCTTTATTCTTTTTTAATTAAAAAATATTAAAATTTTCATTTGAAGGAAGACAGAGTTGACATTATTTGAATATATTTACTTTTTTCTTATTTTTTGATCGTTGAGTAAAAATTCGTATAATTTTTTCTATACCAAATCAAAATTCAACTTGAACAAAAATAAATAAGAGAAAAGAAAAATGTTAATCTAACATTAAATTTAACAACATGATACTACTAGTAGGTTTTTAAATGATTTTACAACTGATTACTTGACGACACAAAGTAAAAGCAAATTAGAAATAACTATGAAAATTAAAAGGTTTCATATTCAATAATGATATAAGATGGTTACACAACGACTATTTATAATAAATAAAGCAAACTCAAAACTGTAGCCCTAATAAACTAAAATACTAAAAATACCCATAATAAAAATATTTAACCAAATAATATTTCTAACAATAACAGCCTAAAAAATTAATATGCAATTCTATCAATCAAATTCTTTATTGGAGACACCCTCTGAAATCTAATAAATTCCATTATAATCCACAAAAATCAATGTTATAGAATTCATGAAAATCTAACGGATTTTGTGGAATTGTATTAAAATCCATCTATTCCATAAGAATCCATACAATTTAAAAAATTCATCGAATTCTATCAAGGACATCCTCCTAATAGTATCATTATTGGTTCCTTACAAATTTGATAAGTGTTTGAATCCCTTCCTTTATAATGCTCTCGTAATGTGTAAAAATAAAAATAAAAATATAAAAAAATTATACCTTCCTAGTTTTTTCGAATTACGTAAACATGGTACTGTTAACTCAAAATATTTTAAAATGAATTGTAAGTACGACTTTGGTATTCTCCTTTCTGGCACTTGCAATGCATACGAATCCCAAACTTCAAGGCTCAAGCTGCTTGTTATTTAATGAGATTCGATATAACAATGGTTTAAAAATCTTATAAAGTGTTTGGTAACTATTTGATTATTTGGGTTGATTATAATATGTTATGTGATTGGGTTGATTATGATATGCTACGTGACATCAATTATTAGTTGTTTTTTGTAAAAAATAAAAAATTACTGTTCGACTTTTATTTTTTGACTTTTTGAGAAAAGTGAAATCAATGAAATAATGTCACGTGACAGATTATAATTAAAATTGATTATAATCAAAGTTGCCAAACATTTTGTTAAAATACAAGTCCTGAAAATATGTTTCCTGTTCCTTTGAATCACCAAGGACATGGAAACCTCTACTTTTTCTAATAAAATTGTTACTTTTAAATAACTTTTTCTAATCATCACCGTATTTTGTCTAAGCAAATTTTTCTGGGTTAGAAGCCTTGAAAACCCAAAATTTCTAAGGCAATTGTTAAGTTTATAAAATTAGAGACTGATCAGTCTCCTTAAAAGAACTGCTTAAAAACCCATGGCACAAATAATTGGTTGTAATAACTTTTACGTTACTCTCCTTGACTTGACCTAGGGAGCGGTAACGTGTTTCCTAACAAACAGTACAATATCGAATGGAAAATAATGGCCTGCTTTTCTTGATGATCATTCTTGTCAAATGAAATGTTTATAATTTAACGAGGTCAAGGAGCTCTGGATAGCCTTCGTTGTCGTTACAACTAATAAAACGCAAACATTATTTTACAATTAGTAATATTATCACGCCCCTAATTTTTTAATATTTCTGAATATCTTATGTTAATTTACAAATTATATAGCGGAATCTTTAATTCAAACAGCAGGGATAAGACATGCAGAACAATCTAATTTATCTTATCTTATATAGTTTAATAGACAAAGCTAATTATATAAGTTAATAAATCGTCAAACTTTTAAAGAAACATTAAAGCTAGGTTTTTCAAGAAAATATATAAAACACACAAGAAGTTGTATTAATAAATATATTTTATTGATTACTAAAATACGCCAAGTCACTAGAAAATTTTTACAGGAAAAGTAGAGTTCAAATCAATATAAAGATTATAACTCATTATTTTTTTATATGTTATAAGATATAAAAACATATATACTATAGAGGTGGGCATGAAATCATTAAATTTATAGTAACTTCAAAAGCAGATTTACACTACATGCACAACTCTTCTCCATTTCATGAGCACGATCTAACTCCAGGCTTGTCTTGCTTTTCACATGTTATAATTTCAATAATCTACAAAAATTGTAGTAAATAAGGGAATGAGTGCAAAGTATTCAGTGAATAACAAAACCCTTTGATTTACCTTTTATTTGAAAGATTTATTTTTCAGAAAATCATTCACTGCACAAAACTTTTCAATACACAGATGAGACCTATCACTAGTTAAACTACTACCCGTGGTGCGCGCAAAAATCATATCAATTCAATCATGACTATGTACAATTAAGTGGATCCACATTTGAATCACGGTTGACCCCTACTGGAATTTCAGACAGATTAATACAGACACAGAGCATATACCACACTAATCATTGCTCATTTCAGTATCATTAGATGATTCTTAGTGTGGCAACAGAGCAGAGTAGGACAGAACGGGTAGAGCAACTCTTAATTCAAAATGCAATATATCAATCTTTATTTTCAATGTATCAGAATCCATGATCATTGCTTTAATTAAATACACACTTAACATTTAAAAACATTATCAATGTTAAAAAAGAAATCAAAATTATAGTTACTCACCTCAAAGATTACCAAAACATTCCTTATGTAGAAAAGTATTATTAAAACTTGAAAAATTCTCATTCAAAGCTATTCTTTAGGTTATAATCTTTCTATATATGGTAATGTACCTTTTTCTAGAGACAAATATGTATTTTGATGAGTTTTTGGAGTAGTTTTCCGGCCTACAATAGGCATGGACGATTTTTGGAGCTTCGGTAGAGATGGAGGAGTGGTTGGGTGTTGAGGGAAGATTGGAGGCCTTTAGGCCTATATATAATAGTTGGAATTGAGTTAGTTTTAATAAAATTTAAATTCTACCAATGACATTGCGACACGTGGCACAACCTGACGCCGTACAACTTGCGAGGCTATGTGGCTCAATGTGGATCATTCATTTATTGCTCGAGAAATCCTTGTACTTTGTGTCGTCTTGTAATTAAGTCCCTGTACTTTCATTTAAGTCAATCAAATACTATCATTTTTAATTAATCGCAAATCTTGAGGTCTTCTAACGTGATTTAAGCGATAGTTTCTAAATTAATGACCATGTAGCACAATTAGGAGTTAAATTTTCAGGGATGTTACAAATGTCCTGTTCTCTTATTCTCTTATTATTATAACTTCGTCTTTATCCCAACAAAATACTTATTGTCCGATGTATATAACAATGCATATATGTGTTTTCGTGGAGTGTTGTCATTACATTTTGTCAAGGATGCTGTAGATGAAAGTGAAATAAAAAAAAAAAAAAAACTAATATTGTAGTGCAATTATTGCGCTTCTTTACACCTATTAGTTATAATTTCACCGCCTTTAAGGAAAATGTTGCAATTCTATCAGTAATTATGGGAAAAAACACCGAATAAATTCTAAAAACATTAAGAAGAGAAACAGTGTACAGAGTTTCACATAGCTATCAAGTAGAACCATGGACGATGATTAGCAGTAGCGGTGCATTAATGATTAGTACTAAGATAAAACTCATACAAGCAAAGACACATCAATTATTGAGGCAGCTAACTCTGTTGACACTTCTAATTCCACCATCTCTCAATGTATGACTTTAGAGAACATAGACAAATTAGTACTGCTATTATTATTGTTGTTGTTGTTATTGTTATTTTTGATCACATAAATTATCTAAATAATTCTGGAGAACGCTTTACAAGTAATTTAAAACTTTACAAAGTCACATTTGTGAAGAGCTTCACCTCATTAACCTAAACAAATAACTTTAATTTTTGTTAAAATACTTATACTTTGCAACTTTTTTCTTCCCAGAAATACTTGTTTTGTTCATTTTTATTATTTTTAATTAGTAATTATTGTAATGTACAATAATTTGTGTAACTTATCACTTTACTAATTTGTATAATAAAAGGGATAAAAAAAATTTTGTATAATAAAATATATATGTCAAAATTTTTAATGTGAATATATGTAACACATGTCATGTAGTCTGTCCCTCTCCCCTTTTTTTCTCTTTTAAATTGAAACAAGTGTTAAAGTGCAAGTGGTGTAATCCCGTACAATAAAATTTTCCTAATTTTACATCGTGCGGCCAATAAAATTCGCAAATTGAAAAAAAAAAATTATGAATAATCTTAAGCCACAAATGACAAATCCAAAAGGGCTCAAAGATAGCCCCAAATCACAACGTGTCTACGACAGTTTGCATGTGTTCCTCAGTATGGTTGCCATCTACTTTTCACTCCCGCCACTAGAATTCTGCACCGCCACCGCCAACCACCGGAAGCCGGCCAATTTTCTTCCTAGAAAACCTCCTACAATTGTCTCGTCCGCCACTGCTTCGCCGGAATCCACCGCTGCACCCCCGGCCGAGAAGCCCGAAATCGAGTTAGAATTCATAGGGGTACGCTCGGCCCATTTCTATTTCCGCCTGATTCTTTTTTAGTTTCTAATAATAGTTGAAATGTTAATCTCTTAATTCAGTAGCACTTGAATACTAATTAATTAGACGGTTTTCGGCGCTTAATTTCTTAAAATTACTTGATTTGTGTGGGGTGGGGAAGAATTTAGGTGTGCGATAAGTGAATTCCTATTAAATACTACAATCTGGAAGATCACTTTTTTAACCTAAATAGTTACTTTGATCAAATAAATACCAATTGAACTGATTCACCCAGAATTGAGAGGATACGTGTATCCATTTCAAGTCATGCTGTTGGGTTGAACTTTCATCCAGAGACCATAATTTTGATAAAGGGTATTAACCTCTCTTGAATGTAATTTTTGGCTTTGATGGAGAGAGGTCCCATTTATTTATTAAATTTTCATGTTGTTGTTGTATTTGGTAGCTTAAACCGGGTGCTGACGGGAACCCACAATTTATTGCATTGTCATGTCATTGTTGAATTCATTTTCCAGGGTGTGCATAATTTTGATAAATGTGTATTAACTATAGTTAGATTCAGTGTTTAGCTTAATTTGTTGGAGGAGGTGATGCCTTCATTTATCTAAATTTTTGTGTGTTAATTATAGTTGGATTCAGTGTTTAGCTTTGTTGGAGGAGTTGATGTCTTCATTTATCTAAATTTTTGTTTTATTTATTTATTTATTTATTTATTTATTTTTATTTTTTTATGTGGCAGCCTAAACCAAGTGCCGATGGGAAGCCCCCCATTGATAGAGCTAAAGCCATAAGTGGAGAGAAGTTGCTGCGGAACATCATGTTGGATAACAAGATTGAGCTCTATGCAGCATATGTAAGATCAGTCTGCTCATAACTCCCTTTATGTACTTCTATCTCTGGTTCTGTATTCATTCATATTAATTGTCAAGTTCTTCATAGTAATTCTTTGATTCTATATATAAAGAAGGGTGGGACGAAAGAATGTGGGAAATTATAAACTGCAGTATATCTTGAAATGGCAAAATGGATTCCTTTAACCTGAGGTCCATCAAATCCCCCATTTTTATTTCTTACATGCTTCTTTCCATATCTTGAATCGGAGTTTTTGATATTTGGTAGGGGAAAGTAATGAATTGTGGAGCCGGTGGAAGCTGCGGCACTTGTATTGTGGAGGTAAATCTCTGCTTCGTTTCTACTCTGCTTGCTTCTAAAACTTAAGGGCTGGGTTTTGCTCTTAAGGGTGTTTACCAACCAAATGCTTATCCAAAGATGTTAATGTTATCAACAGTGTCGTGATATTCTTATTATACTTCATAAAGATAAAACTTCTAGTTGGACAAGAGATGGATGTTATTGGCAAACTAACATGTAGATGATGAGCCTTTATCTGATTGAGCTTTATATTCATGCTATAAGCATATGGTTTACTCTTTTTCAGATCATAGATGGAAAGGATCTCCTAAATGAGAGAACAAACACGGAACTTAGATATTTAAAGAAGGCATGGTTCTTCACACCTTTCTCTTTTATTACCTTTTGTGTGCATAGAATGATCATATAATATTATGTTTCTTCTCAATCTCATGATACTCAAATTTCATTGTTTTTTTAGCTCTACCAGTATAGATACTCTGTATTTCCTAATGCAATTAAGAATTACTTGTGCAGAAATCAGAATCTTGGAGGTTAGCCTGCCAAACTATAGTTGGAAATAAAGAAAACTCGGGAAAGGTACAATTGGCTATCTCCACATTGCAACTTCAGAACAACAGATTTACCCGTTATCACCATGTGAATGTATACAAATGCAAATGGACAAAATCTTTTCAATAAAATACTACACATTAAAACAATAACTTCTTTTCTTTGGTATTCTTTAGTACTGTCTTATGTTGCACCTGGTGCTGACAGTATAGATTCAATTGGCATTGATTTTGGATATATATATATATATATTAGTTGGTTATCACACTAGCTTAGATAATTGACTAGTTTTATTAGTTGGTTTTGCAGGTAGTGGTCCAAAGGATGCCCCAATGGAAAAAGTAATTAGGTAACGGTTACTAGACCTAAAGGGAGTAGGCCTCTCCCCAATAGTCAAAGGATCTCTAGAAGAGTAAATGACACAACAATTCTTCAGTTACCAGAAACACCAAACATATGTTTAGGATTTCATTTCACGCGTCTTGTATAGCCATGTTTGTATTCAAACTGTTGTCTCTTTTTCTCTTGTAGAACATAAGTGATTTTCAGTTGATATTATTATCGGGCCAATAAGTCTAGGGCGCGGAGGGTAAGAACATTTTAGAACATGTAAGTGATTTTGCTTAAACGTGGATCTTGAACTTGTTGGAAACATTTTAGAATTGTAAGAACATGCTATGTTGTCAGTGAGGGACCAGACATTGCTTAAAAAGGCAGAAAGGAATTGCAGAATAATGGGTTAAAAAAATAAAGAGAGAGCCGAGCAGAGCGGGTTTGTTTGGTCAACAGCGCATTCAAAAAGAGGCCCCGCCACTGTCCAAAAAACTTTGAAATTTATTCATATTTTAGTTCGATGGTAGATGTAGATCACGAAGCATGTCCCATCTCTCACGCTCTCTACCTATCCATCCATTAATCCTTGGTTTGAGATTGAAGATATGAAGGGTTGTGTTTGTGTTAAGGTTGCTGGAGAGTCTCGTTAGTAGGATGGTTGCATTATTCTCAATAATTTGACCTTTCAATCACTAGGAAGTTTTTTCAACAGAGGAAATATACACTTAACGAGTAAAGTCAGTCTTGTGAGTTGAGATAACTGTTATATGTATGTGGAACGATACGACTATCTCTTTAAAACTCTATTCATGTTATGTAAGTGAAAAAGTTGAGTCATAAAATATCATTAAATCAGTAAATATACAAAAATTGTGCAAAACAAAAATGAAAATCATAACAAAAATTGAAATGGGTGTTTTACAAACTACACATGCACATGGATGAGCAGTTAAACAAGTGAATTTTCATCAATGTATTCTACATTTTTTTTCTTGGGTAATCTCAATCATCTCGATCAATTCTTCTTTTCTTTTTTCTTTTTCAGGAGAATAATATAATAAGAAAAATCAAGAGAATAATATAATAAGAAAAATCAACCTATCCATTGTCGAGGTTTTTGTGTTGTTAATTTGATTTTATCTTATCTACGACTTGTGTGTTTGTTATTGTCTCGCTCTATTCAAGAAAGATGACTGTCTTCCCTTCTAGCATGTTTTAACATTGATTCAAAAAACATTGATTTAACTTTTTCCTTAAAAAAAGTTATTTAAATGCAATCTATCGAAATACAAATGGCCTTAATTTTATTCTTAAAATAAGCTAATTTGAAATGGACTTTTATTGTCATATCTAATTGGAAAAAGAATAACATAATATACATCATATTTAAAACCATTCAAATAATTGCAGTATGTAGTGGACTTGAAAATGACGAGTCTAAGTCAATTTAAATAAAAGTCAATATCAACTAGGGCACAAGAAAGAGAATATAAAGGATTCCAATTATTATTTACCCTATTGGTAGGTGAGGTAAAACATTACTATTTCAAATGTAATTTTGACATAATTTGAAATTTATGAGCTGTACTCACTATTTTGTAGTGGACGACGGACCTGCTCTAATTTATTGACTTAAAAAGGAGTGGATGAAGAATTCTTACTTACGATGTATAACAAATCCAATTCTATTCTTAATCGAGGATTTCTTCGTCTTTATATATAGAAATAGAATTATAAAAAATTCGTACGTCAAATTCAAATGGATACTCCTAAATTTTATTTCAAATTCACGGCTAATTTGTATTAAAAATTAAAAAGTTATGATATCATTAACCATATGAACTCTATTATTCAAATGTTCAATCAGTGATTGATAGCTATTATTATACTATATGCAATGTACCATTCTCTTACAAACTCGGGCCTCACTTTGTGAGAAAATGTATTATTTGATCGATGAATATATATATATATATATATATTTCTTGAATTATGTTACAATCACAATCAAATAGACAAATGCTAATTGTATGAAGTGTGAAAGCTTAATAATAATAATCACAAATTAGCAAAATTCCTAGAAAGATTATTGTCACATGTTATTGAACCTGTTTCCTTCCAAAAATACCACTATGAGACAAAAATGAATGAAAATTTAAATCTATTATCCACAAGATTAACTCCCATAGACTAAGGATAGGTTTTTGAAAAATTCTCCATCACAACCATAAAGATTTTGGAAGAAACAACCTAACAAGAGCAAGAAAACACACATAAAACTAGATTAATGCCCAATCATTTTATACTTCAAACTTAAGACTATTAAATCCAATCTATTTTGTTCTTAAAAAAAAAATCCAATCTATTATTTTTGTAAGACCTTCGTAGACGCCAAATTTTTCAATAGCTGCAAACAAATGAATTTGTTTCTAAAGGTCACATTTTTCTACTCAAACCCATAAATTGAATTTGAAATTTAGGTTTTGATTGAATATTTGGCGTGCTTGTGTATATAATTCCGAGTAGGCAAGTTGAACATGTAATGAATTAGTAATGTGAACGTAAAACAGTGTAAAGTTCATGGACAAAAGATTGTGTAAAGTTTAGTAATGAGATAAAAACAAATTAAAGGTGAGAGGCTATAGGTAAAAATAAACGAAATATGGGGGACTAAAGTGAAAATAGAAATAATGGAGACAAAATTAATTTTTTAAAAAATTTTATTTTAAGAAATTAGAAGTTTTGAACTGTGCCCGAATCCCGCTCTCACCCTACTCCTCTGTACAGATACACATTATATACACCTTCCATTTTTTCACTCACTTCACTGTCTCACTCACTCATTTTTCTCTCTCTATATAGAGAAGCGGCGGGTTGTAATCCTGTTGAAATGAAATCCGATTGCTGTATCTGGAGCTCTTGATGCAAGTACAGAGTGAGCTCAGCTCCAATCTTACATGATTTTATTT
Organism: Nyctanthes arbor-tristis; assembly: GCA_963692815.1. Classification (NCBI taxonomy): domain Eukaryota; kingdom Viridiplantae; phylum Streptophyta; class Magnoliopsida; order Lamiales; family Oleaceae; genus Nyctanthes; species Nyctanthes arbor-tristis. The sequence goes on along the minus strand of CAVNYN010206750.1, from coordinate 46,980 downwards.
TTCGATTTCTTTTTCCTTTTATCTGTTTTTTGTTTTTTGTTTTTTGTTTTTTTTTTTTGGGGGATGAATTTTCCAACATTGTAAATTTCTGGGCTTTACAGTTGTGTTCTTGATGTAATTTCTGGTTTTTATTTTGTTTTGAGCTATATCTCTGGAAATCTACAAGATTTGGCATAGATCTGTGGAGCTAAGAAACGGTTTGGTTCATCTTTGTTTTATTAGCCCCATTTTTATAATTCAATTTCTTCTGTAGTTTCTATTTTTTTTAAATGTAAAAATTGTGTTTTGTGGTGATGTTTTGGCAAAGAATGTGTGTTTGAGGGGGAAAAAATCCATTCTTGAGAGCTCTCAAAATTTGAAAATTTTTTGAACTTTTGATTTATTTGGGTATACTCTTGCAAAAATTTGGTATCAGATTTCCCTTTTTGAAATAACAGGGGATTTAGGTAGATTTGAAGTTCAAATTTCTCATACATTTTTTTTTCTTTTAAATTGTGGTGATTTTAATTTTGTCAGTCGGAGATTTCTTATTCCCTGAGCTGGAGCTTTCGAAGCTCATGGTCCAACACCTAGACGTGGCATTGTCTTTGCTCCTTCTTTTGTCTTATTTTTTCTGCAGTTATTTGCTATGCAACGTAAAACATTCAAACATTTAATTGTCCTTGCTCATTTTTGTGTAACTTCAGCTGAATGAATCTACATTATGGTTTTTTCTCATGTTCATCTGATTCACGTAGATCAGAAATGAGCAGTTTTGTTCAAAATTTTGAGCTGAATGTCTGTAAAACTGAAACTACGCTTAAACATAAACGAGGAAAGGAGAATATAGAGTAGATTGGTTTGATATTGACTAAGAGGTTCTTTTTAGAACTATTGCAGATATGGCATATTGGTTTCTGTTTGTTTTTCATGTAATGTTGACAACATATGCCAAGTCCAGACTTGAACAGTATCATGGGCAGAACTGGAAATCTGTTGATAAAATTTGTCAAAATAATGCCCTTCAGTTTATGGGAACGTATCACCTTTTAATCAATGTAACACGGAAGAGTATTTTCAAGGATGACTAAAGCTTTTGCAAATTGAGCCTTGTGGTTCTTTTTGTTGCCATTATGTTTAATGTAATTTCAACACATGTATAACTTCTTTTGTATTACTTGTTTCTCTTATATTGTCAGTTCATTGTCTAATTGCAGCTTTGATGAAGGCATATTAGTCTTGTTCAATGAACCATCATCCTGTGAGGCTCACTACTATGAACAAAGAGAACAGATCTTCTGAACTTGTAGGCCCCATAGTGCGAATCACACGAGCACGGGCTAAAGCCCTGGGCTCATCAGGAGAATTGCCACCTTTGTATCCATCAACCAAACAGCATGGTAAGCGGGTCTTGCGATCAAACTCCAAAAGAGCAGCATCTGACGAGAACAAACCTGCTGCGAGTTCCTCGTCATTTACCCAGCATAAGAAAAGAGCTGTTCTCAAAGAAGTAACTAATATAATGTGTGAGAATTCATACAGAAACTGCATCAATGCAACAAAAGTGCAGGTAAGACTAACTACGTGTTGATGTTAAACATAAGGTTTGGCCTGTGTTCAACTTTTGTAAACTTGTAATATCTCAATAATTTTACTTAGGGGAGTTACATTCTTTCTGTATCTATCGAACGCTGTCTTTCAGTAAGCTCCTCTCCCACACTTAAGTTTATTTTGCCACTTTTCAGCTTAGCAAATTGCATAGAAAGGGCACGTTGACAAAAAATGCAAAGATGGCACATGCTATTTCTGTTAAGGAGTCTCAGGTTCAAGGGGATAGAAGAGGAAACAAAAATGGAGATATTACTGAAGTAAAGGCAGAGGAATCACAAGATATTTGCTTCCCCATAAAATTTAAAGATTTAGCGTCAACTGAACCAAGTGAATCTATCAGCTCCACGGAAAAGAAAAACCTTGGCAAGCTGATTCCCTGGTGGAGTCAAGTGAAACGAGGTTAGAACTCATGTTATCTTCTCCAAGAACCTGAAACGTACTGGAATCATGCATCTTTCTTGTTGCAATTAGCATTCTATTTCTATTTTGAAGTAGAAATAGATTTTGAGTCGTTGAGATTTTTATAGTATATGCGGGCCCACGAGATACGTGGATGTTGACGAAATTCTATTTCAAAATAGAAGTTTGCTAACATGGGCTAATATTATTTTATATATGTATTTATTTATTTTGCGAGTTATTGTGAATATTAGGCAGTGCCTGCATCTACTAATAACAGAATAAGATTATAAAGCTTCCTTGTCCCACGTAGATTCTTTTTTCTACTCTAAGCCTATTTAAGCTTTTTTTCTTTTCTTTTTTTTTTTTTTTTTGAAGTACTATTTAAGCTTATTTAGTAGGAACAAAATTTTCATGATCCTCCAACAAAACTGAATTAACACAAACTTCCTTTTCTTCTGCCCCCCCAAAAACAAGAGGCTCCTTAGATAATATAGGTATAACTTCCAAATAAAAAATAGCTTATCAGATGGATCCACATGAAATATACCAGACACTCGCACTTCAATGAGTCTTCTCATTCTCTTGTATCCTTGTTTATGTGTTCACATAATTTCATCCATATGTGTGATGCGTGTAATCAGAAGATTCGTAACTGATCCATCCTTAGTTCCTAAGTTTTATCAGGCTTCTCGCTCATAGTTCTAATGATAAACCAAGCAAGTCTGAGTGGCAGAACTTGTGTTTAAAGTCAAAATGCACAATGCAACCTGCATTATTCTATAGTCCTTTCTGTCAGATGGATCCCTGGATGTGATTTAATTAGCTTGACGTTATACTGGATGACATCTTCTTTATAATTAACTGCCTTATTCCACATGCATCATTTAACTTCCAGAAGAAAGCACGCTCTGCAACAGACAAGATAACTTGGATAATGCGGACATTAAGGACATAGATTCGAAGCACAAGGATCCACAGTTGTGCAGCCTGTATGCTCCAGATATATATAGAAATTTTCGTGCAACAGAGGTCTGTAAGGCTGCATACATGTAACTATATGTTCATTCTTTCTATTGTAACTCTATTGTCTAATCTTATCTACTCAAAACTCAGCACTTGGCTGCGTAATAATCATTGAACCGTTGAAAACTTCTGTTTCTGTCAGTTCCATATTCCTGGTCATGTTATCAATTTCTCTTTTGTATGGACATTTCCACAACATTGATTACTTTGCAAATTAAATGTTATAATCACGTGAGAAGGAGAGATCGGAATCTAATCATTTCCTAGGATCAATCAAATAAACTTCTATTTTCTACAAAAATACTGTGTGTTCACTTAGGTGAATTTTTGTCTCTTCCAGCTTGATCGGAGGCCTTCAGGCAATTATATGGAAAAGCTGCAGCGAGACATCAACCCAGGCATGCGGGGCATTCTGATTGATTGGCTTGTGGAGGTTAGTGCGTACATACGGATTTGAATATATGAGATTGTACTAACCTTTTGGTATGGAAACATCCAGTATTCAAAAAAAGATGCCTCATAAAGTTTTCATATTGGTGTTTCACATCAATACTCATTACTTAACATTAGCATGTTCTTCCTCTATGTTCAAGAAATCATCTTATTTATCGCACTTTTGATAATAGTAAATTGAACAGGTTTTTCATTCTTCAATTATTCCTTTTAACTTTAAGTAGCAGACGATGTTGTTTGATTTTATTTTGTATTATAAATTGAAAATTTTAAAACTTCTGCATCCAAAAACTTTAGTCCTTGTAAAAAAACTCGATTTTCAGTTTTCCTGTTCATGTACTAATGTTTCTTGCCTAGATTGTATTATAATACATTGTGCATATGCCCCTATTTCAGGTTTCTGAAGAATATAGGCTTGTACCTGATACACTTTACTTGACTGTAAATCTTCTTGACCGCTTCCTTTCTGAAAACTATATTGAGAAGCAAAAATTGCAATTGCTTGGTGTAACTTGCATGCTAGTTGCATCGTAAGTTTCTTTTATACTTAAGAATTTAAATGCTTAACGATTTTCTTGCTTATATCATCTGAATTTTGGTTGAAGAAAATATGAAGAAATCTGTGCGCCTCGCGTGGAAGAATTTTGCTTTATCACAGACAATACCTACTCAAAAGAAGAGGTATGTCCTTTTATTTTCTGCAGGGTTACATTTAATGCATACGTGAATTACTATCAGTTAAGGACAGTTTTCAGGTTAGAGGCTATATATTTCGTGTTTCTGCTTGTTTCTTTGGCTGTATCTCCTTTGATTATATAAATCTCAATAAACTAACTGCTCCAAAAGTTTTCTTGCATTTGGCCCTAAAATTAACTTGTGCTCTCTGCATAACACTTGTGGTTTTATGGCAGGTAGTTAAAATGGAAAGTCGAGTTTTGAACAATTTGGGCTTTCAATTATCTGTTCCCAATACAAAGAAGTTCCTCAGGTACTCAGCATATTCTGCAATCTGTATTCCTTGACTTGAGAGTGAAATGCTGCCCTGTTCGGTATCTCTTACTTTTTATTGCCTCATTCTGTTCTATAGGAGATTCATTCAAGCTGCACAGGTTTCTTATGAGGTAGATAAGAGAATATTTGTATTTCTATCTGTTTCCCGTAAAACAGAGACAAGATTTTTGAGTAATAAATGCCTGCGTTTCCAGGTTCCATCCGTTGAACTGGAATTCTTGGCAAATTATTTAGCAGAGTTAACTCTAATAGAGTACAGATTCCTAGAGTTTCTTCCATCTCTCGTTGCTGCATCTGCTGTATTTCTAGCCAGATGGACACTAGATCAATCAGATCATCCATGGGTTTGCATCTTTTATGCCTCTTGATCTTCTCTTTATAATCATATTCAGCGTAAAAAAAACTTCATGCTTTCTGCAGAATCCGACTCTGGAACATTACACCAGCTACAAGGCATCTGAGATGAAAATTGCAGTTCTTGCATTGCAAGACTTGCAGCTAAACACACATGGATGCAAATTGCCTGCGATACGCGAAAAATATAAACAGGCTAAGGTATTGCTTTATGACAACCCACTGCTTTCAAATTTTCACCTTAAAATGCGCTATAGTTGTGGATTCAACATCTTCCTATAAAACATGCTCTTGATTTCTTAATATCTTATAATGAAGTTTAATTTGCTGTGACAGTTCAAGTGGGTGTCAACTCGTCGTTCGGAACCAGTTCAATCACTTTTTTGCTCAACTGTTTCTCCTAGCCATTGACCAGAGAGATAATATAGCTACAACTGACGCTTTGTTTATTCGAGATGTCTTCATACTGATGCTACAATCCACCAATCTTCATTAAACTTCTCTGTTTTGGTGCTGGGAAAACGGACAAAGCAGCAAATCAACTGGCACATAACTGGACGCTAATGGATGCAATCATTCTTTATTCATTCATTTTGCAAACCCTCACTGTTGTACTTTTCTGCTAGTTCTGATGGCAATGGAGCATCTTCTTAACAAGAAGATACAAAGGAAAGAATGTATGGGCTAATTATTGTAAGAGGGGTGTATTTGGATCTGAACTTATTTTCTAGTAACTTATTTCACCCCGGCTAACTACTTGCTGGCAGATCGGAAGAGCACACGTCTGATATCCTTTCTGTATAAATTCCAAAGATGCTATGTAACTTGCAAAATTAGCAATGAAATAAGGTACTTTGGTTAGTTATTTCTACTTTCTAGTATATTATATGGTTGGCTTCGTCAGATGAACCTCTAAATACATCACCTCTTTGTTAAAAAATGGTAGCCCTTACCTTGGAAAGTCGATTACATAGTGCATATATTAGTGCCAAAAAAATGACACATCAACATAAAAATTTTATTTTAAACACATCTTTTGCATCTCCTCATTAATTTAACTTTGCCTGTTATATGCCGTTGATCCATACTGAATTGAAAGACAATAAGAAAAAACTAACAAGTTCATATCTTGGCACCCGATCACACTGACAATAATAATAATAATAATAATAATAATAATAATAATAATAATAATAATAATAATAAAACAAACACCAATAAGTTCGAGATGAACAAATTAAATTCTTTTTATAGACTGGCCACACTTCACAAATCCAGTAATTTACATACATACAACAGCTATTGGTGATGAAATTTGTACTTAGGATAGGAGTTGTATCGTAGGACAACAAGTACCTCATAATGACGTATATTTTTCTGGAGGCTACATACAATATGAAGGCTTGTGATCAATAGATGAGTTCCCTACTAGAGCACTATTTAACTCCATTGATAATGGGGCAAAACAGACACTTTGTTCCTACATCTATCGCATGGTATGCTTGGTGCCAATGTCATCGAGAAGGGTATTCAATTTAAGGTTGTATAAAAAGAGAGCAAGAATGAAGGAAGAGAAAATATCCGGTACCAAGAGTATCCCCTATACTTCAAACTAATCAACACAATTTACACATGTAACACATGTTTCAAGAGTCCAGAAAACTGGTTCCTCATTTGTATGGAGAATATTTTCATTCTTGGAGTACCTGCATTTCTTTTCCCTTTTTTTCCATGAGAAGGATAAGGCAGCAACTCCTCTTCATTAGTGCAAGAAGCAGATAAAAATAAAATCTTGCGACATGTTGCAGGCCCTAAAGTGGTTGGAAATTGGAATATACGGGAAAGCTTTGGAGGAAATCGATTATAATGGAGGAAAAATTCTGCACGATCCGGCGAAGGAGAGCTGGAATCTATGTCGAAATTATGGAGAGGTGAGGAGCCACCCCCCCGCCAAAACAAAAAAACCCCGCGGGGGCAGCGATATCAGCTTCTAATCCCGACACAATGGTCCAGGGACATAAAGGTAAATTCAGTTGGTTTTGTCAAAATTTTCGTCAAACATTTTACAAGTAAGCGGGGTTGTTTTCTTTCATGGTTCAACAATGGCCGCGTCTTCGATTTCAAGAAATAAGAATGTTGAAGAAAAAGTTTTGAATTCAACAGATAGTCATCATTTTTGCAAGACGAGAAACTAAAGGGCTGGCTAGATCAGGGTTGAAAACACTGAGAAGATGAAGACGAGAAAAGTAGAGGAGTTTACGGCAGGTTATTATGCGCTTTGTACAGGCGGAGGAATGGTCAGTGCTGGGACGACCCATCTCGCCATAACCCCTCGATGTCTTGAAGGTTAATATGCAGGTAAAGTTTCTACATGGCCCCTTCGTTAATTTTCTGTGTTCTGATGCCATGATGGTATAGAGCTTTCGCGCTTGGAGTTCTGGAACCAATTTAATTTTTAAATAAGCCATTATGTTTCGATTTTAGAGACACAACTCAGAACTGCATGTTAATACAATCAGTGGTTTAGATTACTCGTTGCAAGTTATGATCGAGTTTAGTACAACTCGAGTGGGGTTGAACATTATGCAGTTTCAGCTTTTACCATTTCTGTGAATATGTTAAAATTAAAACCTTCCGTTCAGTTCCTAATACTGAATGTTCTTGTTTGCGGTCAGAAGATAAATCTTCTTTGTGGATAGGAGAGATAGATTCAGGACTTCTGACTTTCATGTTCATCAAGAATTCAAAGATTACTGCAGTGTTTGAGGTTACTAATATCAGAGAATTTGTCTAATTTTAGAGACAAATTGGGATTAAAAGATAACTCTTCTTGTTCTTCAAGTGATTTTGTGAGTACTGCATGCTTGCCTTCTCGTACAATCGCTACTGTCACAAGCTATCCTCAATGTATGTGGATGAATGAATGCCAAAACTGAACCAGGAAACTATCCTTCTGGACTTAATCTGTGAAAATTCAACGAGTCGTGTGATAATATTGAGTCCTGGATGAGCCATATCTATTGAGCCTATAACAGATTACGGATTGTTAGTTTGTTCTGAAGGAAAGCTGGTGCATGAATTTTCAAGTAGAAAACATTTGAAAATCCTAAACACTCAAATTTTACTTTTCTGTTCATGTGACTTTATGTCCCGAAAACTGAACTTGCATTTGGGTGAGGATTGAAATGGAACAGGCAGTTCAAGAAAGAATGAAAATGACATCATGAAAATTTTCACTCAACATATTTTTCATTTATGGATTAAAATGTTTTCCTTGTGCATTTTTCCATAGAGTAGTAGCAACAGTAAATATTATTGTCACACAAGACAATTTACGATTTTTAAGTTTTTTTGAATATTAAACATGTTATGATTCTCCTCTGAGAAATAAAAATCAAGTTGCAATTGAGTTCTGTTTCCATGTTCAATCATCTTGAGTATTTTGTAGAAATATTCATGCTCTAGGTTTCAAAATACTATACCAGATAACTTTGCCCCCCAAATTTCTGATTGTTGTTCTAAATTAAGTGGTGCAGACATGACCTAATCTGTAAGAAATTAATCTCTGCCATCAGCAGAACATTATTGTCTATAATTTACAACTGAAATTTTTTTATGTATAACATTGCGTGCCGTCTCATCTAAAAGCTTGAAGTGTTAAAAGAGGAGTGTCCCTTCACATGCAAATCAAATTTATGTATTCATCCAAAGTTTGATATGTGTACAAATTCACACATAGGATGGCATCAAAGCTTGAAACTGCCTTTTATCCTGATCAAACAAAGCTTAAGCTTTAAGAGAGCAGTTACATGTATATATTTTAATATTGTTCCAATACCTATCCGTCCACCCACCGTTAATTTTTTTTTTCTTTAAACGCACTGACCCCCCAGTTTCTAACTTACCTAGGAGAGCAGACGTGATTAAAAAAGAGAACATGAATTACTTTTGAGGGGAAAGGACAGAAGTTGTCTTGTTTCTGAGTGTGTTCAAATTCCCTCTTTTTCATATATATATATATATATATATATTTGTTGTATGGAACTTCGATTCTGGAAATTTTTATCCTTCTGAAATTATTTTCAAAATCCTACAGAATGAAAAGATACAAAAAATTTGGACTGAAATTGCTTTTGATCATGTCATTAATTACTAATTAGAAAGGGGCATCTCAAAATTATGTTTTATTTCATTCTTTGAATGTCCTTCTAATCATTGCTATGATATGGGAAATGATTTTTCCATCTTCAATAACTACAAATCAGATACTCTTTGTTTTCATTCTCATGAAAAAAATGGGGAATTGTGTATTATAAGAGTCCACTAGTTTGTTGACTGCATTATTTCTAACTATTAAGTGAGACTACATGGTATTTAATTTGAGGTGAATCCAATTAAATATAGCAGCAGGTGCTTCTGCCTTTTGGAGAGGTTGGTCTGGAAAATTCTTTGGTTACGGTGTCCAAGGAGGATGCAGATTTGGCCTGTACGAATACTTTAAGAAGCTTTATGGCGATGCATTGGTAAATCAAAACAGGGGTGTCATATTCTTCCTCAGCAGTGCATCTGCTCAAATATTCGCTGATGTTGCTCTTTCTCCATTTGAAGCTGTCAAAGTGCGAGTTCAAACTGACCCTACTTTTGCTAAAGGCTTGGTTGATGGATTTCCAAAAGTATATGCTTATGGAGGCCTTTCAGGGTACGTTCACTCATGATAAATCTTTTACTATTTTCAAGTTTAGCCATGCTAATTTATGTGAATTAAATTCGGTTGCAGGTTTTACAAGGGGCTCATTCCTCTTTGGGGTCGTAATCTTCCATGTAATAATTCCTCTTTCTTGAACTTATCTCAATCTAATTATGCTCTCAACACGTGCTCATTTAGGTTATTGAAATTCAAGCATCTTTTCTCATTTCTCCAGTTACAACTCAGGCAATACTTTATTGAACAGCCATCTTCAGTTTAGGCTCCACAGTATTTTTTTCAGTTCCCTGGTCCTCTCATACCTTCTCCTCATCGGCATATACCTCTAGTTAGCTAAAAGTGATAGCCTGTGAAGTATGTATCTCATTTTTTCAATATCAATACTTCAACATCCTGAAAAGTCCGTTGGTTATAAAGCTATGCACTACTTTTATGTGCTATCATTAACTATTCTGCTGCTTGCAGGAAGCTGTATATTTTACTTATGCCCTTTTTTCGTAGAAATTTGTTGTAATCTCAACTCCATGGTATGCCACTTTGAGAATGTCAGAGGTTGCAATTATTTTGTAGCTTGTATTATCAACATACATTTGAAATCCCAACGATGTTATGCGTTCATATGCTAGCTTGACTACTTTCTTCTCTTGCCTAGTCTGTATATTAAATTTATATGCCTTTCTTTAAACCTTTTGGCAGTCGCTATGGTTATGTTTTCTACATTCGAGCATTCTGTTGATGTTATCTATGGCAACATTATACAAAGAAGGAAGGATAATTGCTCAAAAGCTGAACAACTTGCTGTGACATGTCTAGCTGGCTATGCTGCTGGAGCTGTTGGTACCGTAATTTCTAATCCTGCTGATAATATTGTAGCAGCCCTTTACAACAAAAAGGCTGACACCATAAAGCAGGTAATATTTATCTTAGTTTTTCAGACCTGTGGCGACATCCTAGATTACTTCAGTAGCTTATGATTTGTGAAATGATGATTTTCAGGCTATAAAGAACATTGGATTTGTTAATTTGTTTACTCGAAGTCTTCCTGTTCGAATTGCAATTGTGGGCCCTGTTATTACTCTGCAATGGTTCTTCTACGACACTATCAAAGTCTTTAGTGGATTGTAAGTGCCTTAACTTTTCACGTATTGTTGCATTCGACGTGCTATCTTATTACCTTGTTTCTGACTAGTTTAAAATCCAAATAATTTTCCTTTTCCTTTTTGGCTCGTGTTTAATTCTGTTTCCTGTTCGAGCTTGTCCCGATGATTGTCTTTATCCTTTCTTAGTTTTTTTGCATCGCCAGACAACATGAATCAAGTTCCCCTAGTATCACGTAGTTTTCTTTGGCCACATGTAAGGAAATATAAAAATCAGAGTCTTATTATTACAGCTATAGCATATCTATTGTAGACGAACAGCGTTTGTACCGTGTCTTTTCTTCATAATTGAAAAGGCTTATTTCTACTGAAGAGATTAGAAAGCAAGGTGAAAAATAAGCAAAAGAACATGGAATCATGACAAGACTCATAATCACTAGATAAAATATATTGGACACTGAGGAACTGGGTGTGCTTGGTTAAACAGCTTTGTCAATGCATTTCTAACTACTATCAGAGTTTGATTTATTTTTTGTATATAAATTCAACAGGCCTACTAGCGGAGGGCTTAGAAGGCATCAAGAAAATACAGGCTTAATAGGCTGTGAAGCAACATAAAAAAATTTGACATTTGACGAATCTGCAGTCATCAAGCATGGAAATGCTTTGTCTTTTTAGTGTTCCTTCTTGACAAGGTCCTTGCATGAATAACAATCCTTTTACCTGGAGCACTTTCCCAAACTAATAGCAGCAAAAGTAAATGAGTGTTTTCCATTTTTGTTGGTGTTGTAGTGAAACAGGAGCAATCTTGCTTCTTGGAAAGAATCACACTGACTGGGAGGATGTTAAAAGTATGATGCAGCCCTACAGCTCTATGTTTATCTATAATTGGCTAGAGAAGTAAAATTTTGCTGCCTTATTATAATAGTTGAAGAATGAAAAAGTGCTAATGAGATGCAGCTTATTATATGGATTGTCATTGTTATTGTATGCATAATAATATTGTAGAATGTGCGCCAGAACTAGTAGAAATCTTTGAATTTTTGTAGCAATTGTTTCGTCGGTCGTCATCATATACAGGGGAGGTACCGTGATGAAAATTAAGTATTGAGAAAGAATTGATCAAGTTATTATCAAGTTAATGCGAAGCATTTACATATCTCATTATGAAATTGTTCAAGAACTTCAGCGCACGCCACGTCTCTAAAGTTCTTGAACATTATTACCCCTTATATTAATTTGTTTTGCTCTTTTTAAGTCTTAAAATAGTGTTGTTCGTTGTTGAAAACTTCTTTGTAATCCACAAATTGATGCATTAATTTTTCTATATATGATAATTGAATATCTATTCCAATGGGAGGTGTTATTTCATTCTTGAAAGTACATAGCCCTTTTCTACATTGTTGGGGCTTGGGAAACGTACAGGTTAAAGATGGAAGCACTGACTCTCTCCTACTTTGGAAGGGCTTAAACATGAACTCGATTCGCTGTCGCAAAATGATATCTGATATTTGATATTTGCCGCCACGGGATTGAGTGCTTGAAGCTATCTGGCAAATAGTAAGCTCCTTGGAGTGATCAAGCTTTTATTATTCAAAATATTCCCAAGAAAACTTTGAACACTAAAGTTGATGAACACTTTTAGAAGTTTCAGTTTGATTGATTGTGGTAGTTTAATTTTGAGAGTTTGGATTTTAGAATCATTGTTAAACCCAAAAACCTAATTTATATGTATAGATTTTCCAAGTGTAGAGATATCATTTTCAAGTGAAAAAACATATCAATTCGCAAACTGTTGCCTCAAAATCAAATTCGAAGCACCTCGTGGAAATGCAGTGGTAAAAAACAATCCATCAAAGTGGCCTGGAAAAGCGATGTTAATGCGTATTCAATCAGTCCTAAGGGGCAAAAGATAAACGAACACCCATCAGTTTCAGGGTAGAAAACAATAATAATGAAATATTAGGGACAGATTACTACTACAAAGGCTGTCAATCGATCCTACAAAATAATTACTGCATGTTCAGCAGGGACGACTTGAAAGTACAGAATAGAAGCGTTAAAAACAAGCTTAAGTTTTTGTTTATCGTACTGTCCGGTCCTGTCAACATAGCGACTTCAGTGAACATGCACAGCCTCCAAACTGGGTGAATGGACACAAAAAAGGACATTTTTGGATTGCTCAGAAAGTAACCAAAACAGCTGTATTTCTGGCTATCGGTTGGCGACTTGCAGCATTTTCCAAGAGCAACCATGCTTCCTTTCGTCTCTGGACTGCCAAATTTAGCTTTTCTTGTTCCTCTTTGTAACTGGAAATACACGCCAGCACAAGAGCGTCGTCCATTTCTGTGAACATCTTTTTAACATTTAAGGTTAGATTTAGTACAGCCTGGTTCCAATGGTTTTGAGCGTTGCTCTCTAGGGCTGGGAGGATAATTGGTAGTATCACATGCCGGTTATGTGCAATTAAATTGACAACTTGATCGTTGTTCCACAGGAACAGAGCCCTTTCGGCTACCTGTTACAGATGTGATCAAACAACTATATTAAATATCAGTCATTCCTTGGTTAACAACCACCTTCCTTATTATAAGGGAGTGGGAAAAAGTTTAGCACTGAACATACAATTTCGTCATAGAAACAGAGTCTCTGATATCAGAAGAGTTGAACTGATAGTCGGCAAAGCAAAATCCATAATCTACAGAAATATGTTTGCAAGAGAAGGATAGGGAAAACTCTAGGTTGATAAATCTCCTCCAGATCGCTCTACCACTTGATACAGGGCTCCTTTCAAAATTTTTCCTGCATGGGCATCTCTCTCACAGAATAATTTGGGAGGAAGCCAAAGATAGGTAATGTACATGGAAATAAAATGGCAAAACTGGTTTTGCTTCAATCAATAATTGCTATCCGAGTAAGAAGGATACAGCCCTATCCGGCAAACATCTTTCCTTCAGTAAGTTGAGAAATAGAAACATGCAAATCTTAAAAGGTTATGAAATAAGCAGAAGAGCAACCCTCCCAAAAGTTTTTTAGAATTTTACATTTCACCTCCAAATTACCCATAAGTTGTCATATCATTCCCCTACTGAACATCAAAAAATAGTTCTGCAAACACGCTAACTACCAGCAGACCCCTTATCACTTCATACAGGTGTTAATAAGGATTACACACACAGAGAGACAGACGCGTGTGTGTATTATAATCCTAATCCATCATAATTGGTTCCCAAATGGACCCTTTATTGATTTGTAGAAGGCCAACTTAAGGAGTCCAAGCAGAAGGCTTCGACTGGGATTTGAAATCCAAGACACCAAGAAGCCACCAAACAATGACTTCCACACTGTAATACCAATACGTATGAGAGAGTACTTTTAACTTGAAAACTGCTGCATTCAGGTTACAGGCTGCTTAAATTGTTCCATCAATGCCTAACTAACCAAGAATTTAAAAATATTTTCATATCATGGCTGTAGTTGGAGTTATGTGAATAAAGCTCTACAACTTTGACTTATGTGGAGATTATTAGTCAACAGAGATCATCTTGAACAGCAAGTGGGTATATGTTTAGTTGGTCGGTTAGAGTAAATTGATTTCAGATAAGAGCTGTGGACAAACGTATATTGAAACAAAAATAAAATAAATTCAAGTGCAAAGAGTTATGAAAAGTACTGAAGTAAAATTTCAGAGACATGTTAAGACCAGTGATTGTTGCTGACTATATCATAGGTTTACGAGGAAACTTGCCAGACTTCTCTTTGGTAAGCTCAACTGAAACCAGGAAAAATTGTATCGAGAGCCAAAATTTCTCAAGGGGAACACGCTCGCATATTCATAACACTAATGATGCATTTGGTTGCAAATTGTTTTCCACGGAAAATGCTATTTTCGACCTAAATTTTCTTGGTCTAATCAAACACAATTTTATTTTTCCATGGAAAATATTTTCCATCCTAGGCCAAAAAGTGTATACTTTCTTGTTCTCCTAGAGTAAAGAATAATCGTCTCCCTCTGAATGAAGCAGGAAAAATAGTCTAAAACGGCAAATTTAATTGAAAACAATGAAACCCAGATTCCAGAATCAGCGGAAATCTCAACTCTGAACTGTATAGACCTTTGTTCCATGTGTTGCTGTAAGTTGAACGTTTATCAAGAAATCCATGTGTTGCTGTAAGTTGAACGTTTATCAAGAAATGGACCTGTTTATATTCTTATTTGGCCTAAAAATTTGTTTTGGTTCCTCTGATTTGTGAAATGCTATGGTTATTCATTTTGTACCGTCATCAAGGATGAGAACACAACCAAATACACGGATCAGTGCGTAAGTTATTCAGAATAATAATCAGTAGCTGTTCCATCTACTTGCATGCAATGCCCGCTAATCACATCTAGTGCCAGTATATAAAGGCTTAGACAGCACCGAAAGATGTTAAATTTAGATTCTACCAAAGTAATTTGTCGTTTATCAATCAACAAAGATGACCAAAAATCTGGATGCAAGTAAATCCTTATCCAATTATTTCTGGTAATAATTGGATAAGGATATTTGCCAGGTCTAGCAAATATGGTAAACAAATTATATGAAGTAAAGTATTGCACGTGTCATTTCTTGAACATATGCAAACAACAGGAACTATATGTGTTAGCATATTACCTGAAAATGGGAGCTGTTGATACATTGTCCAATCCGCCAGAATAATGGAACCATGACTTTTTGAAACTCAGCCATATTGATTGCTTCCAGAATCTCCTCTAACTCGCCTAAGAACATCACCTCCTTCTGGCTATTTGTGATTGGCCAGTATTTCAACAACCCCTTAATCACACCACCAGCCAACTTTGGCTCCTTCTCTATGAACTGCGTCACACAATATGAGAGCTGCTGAAAGTAAACTGCCAGTGACTTCGGCTTGTGTAGTGGAATCAACACCCTCCAGAGAAAAATCTTATGCTCCTCCTTCAAAGGCAAAGCAAAACCAGTAACTACACTCCCAAAAATCTCCAATAACTCTGCAATCCCATTATGCTTCTCAGTCTCAAACACAAATCCGTAGAACACATTGCTTATACTCTTCCTTATAAATGGACGGTGAACCATAAACTTCCCATAGACCCTATGCAGAATTGCCTTCAGACAATCCCGTTCCCGGGGATCCTCTGAATCAAACAAGTCAATAGTCCTTAGTAAAAAGGAATGATTTATGTACTTCTTTGCGACTTTAGCTTCCAGTGAAGGTGAAGTCACAAACTTGAGCAAGAAATCATACACTATTTGCAAATGAGACCACGCCGGATCAAATGTTAGTTCCGAGTCATTCTCATTTTCAGCTAAGTTGGTGCTACTTGACTGATAATTTGGAGGGAAATCACGAAATAAGTTAATGGAGCACATTTTGCATGCAGCTAAGATGGTAGGCTCTGAGAACTTCGGGGGGTTCTGCGATACAAATTCAAGAAGCTCAAGAAGTGTGGCACGTTTGAGCTCCTTTTCTTGAGTGTTTTTCATGGGGTCGGCGAAGTCAAACACTACACAGCAGAGACTCAACTTACTAACGAAAAGATTCAATTTTTCAGAGCTTGGTACATCTTTAAACGCCAGCAAGGGTTCAATGCCAGCAATAGCACTGGCAGGGAAAACAGCAGCCCGTTTGACAGAAGGACTGGCAGCGTTAGCCCGGCCTGATCCCGGGGATGATGTATTGGTGCCGGAATTTGAGGTTCTTGTCGAATCTGCATCGGATTTTGGGGATTTTCGGCGGAGTTTACTGAAAATTTGCTTCCACATTCTGGAAGGTCTTTCCCCTTTCGAAATTGGCGAATTTTCGAAAACCAAAAACAAATCGAAACTGAGGGATTTTCAGATTAAAGGCATTTGAGACGAGGGGAAAGAATGAAACCCTAGACTTGGCGGGTCATGCATGGATGACGAAAATTAGGGATCTGGAAAAGAAGCCTTAGATTGAGAATGTAATACAAATTACAACATAAATTGTAAAAAGGTGAGATCTTTAAACAAAAGTTGAACAGAAAAAGTTACCAAAATGCAGTGAAACCCTAGAACCCATCAAAGATCCATCTTCCCAGTTCAAATCAAGAAAATTCCAAAAATTTCCTTCCCTCAAAAAGCCCACATAGTAAAACACCGACAAACGTGTTAAACAAATTTCTGCATCCATGCATCTTCACATCTAAATATCCACACATATACATGTCAAAATATATGTAAAGGTAGAAATGGATGATTAAAAAGACAGTGTATTTAACTTAAACAAACCTAGGATTCTCTAGAGAGAGAGCGAGAATCCACAAAAACACAGACGAAAAATGCAGACAGATGTTGGATCGTCAATTATACATAGAATTGTTTAAACAAGTGCATCTACTTTGTTATATATACATCTTCACGGAATTTAAATACAGAAGTGTGTGAGAGATAGAGAAGAAGGTGTCAGAGGTTAATTCCGAAAATCGTCATTGATAGAAGAGGGTAGAGTCGTAGAGAGGAGGGATCAATTGCAAATTTTTGCATTGTTTATTTCTGTTTTCCTTTTTAATAAAATCATTTCACTTTTCTGCGTGCAGATCCACGAGATGGGATTATGACCCACCCCCCATTCCCCAACAACTCCCACGAAAATTGATAATGAAAAAAGTAAAAAGTTATTTGGTAATTGTTATTGGCTAAAATTTTACAGTTTTTTTTCTAATTAATAATCTTTACATGTGCATAAGATGTCACATTTGGAACCGACTTTGAAAAAGAAAGTTCAACATATAGCATGATAGCATGATGGTTGCACGAAACAATTAGCATTTAAAGATGGTAATAAACTTAATTAGTAAGCGTTTAACGGTTATGAATGTAACTTTTTATCTGAATATAAATAAATAAACTATTGATATTTGAGCAAAAGAAATATGTCATTGTTGTGTTTCAAAAAAGAGAAAGAGTTGTCTCGAGTCATGAGTGAATGCTAGAAGGACTATACGCAAGTATTGAATGCAAGATGCTTGGATTTATGTGAAGAAAGATATTTCAACTATTAAATATTTTAAATTTATGTGGTTAAACTTTTTCATAAAGTATCATTCCAAAACCAAAAATTAACATGCGCTGCTCTAAATTTAATTATTATATCATTTATTCAAATTTTATTTCCTTTCTTTTTTAACGATTCGAATTTTGTTTCCAATTTGAATTTATTACTCTTATAATATAGATGTGTAATCATACTTTAAAAAAATAAAAATAATTTATTTAAAATAAAATATAAGTGTAATTCAAGGTTTGGGCCAGTAGAGAGATAATGGCACAGGAACAACATGCGGACTCGCCATTTGAGAGGCCCAATCCACCCTTCAAATTTTGACTTAAATAGCACGAAATTCACTATTTTATTTGGTTTTATCCACAATTTTAAGGTAACCCCCGCCCCACTCCGAGCCCCAAACATTTCACGAGTGATGTGGTCTACTAGACAGAAATTTCTGAAAAAATTAAGGTTGAATTCTTTACAGAGCCTAATTTCTAATAAAATACTGTCATGCGTTATGTGTCAGGTAAGGTGTCAGTTTGTTATTGGAGACCGAGCTTCATAAAGAACCCGGCCTTATTTCTATAGCCGGACCGTCTACTGGACCTTGTGTTGCATCTGGACAACTGACTGTAATATTGAAGTATTTACAAAATATTCACAATCTTGTCTTTAAAATATGTTTTTTCTATAGTCACACAATATACATGAATAAGAAGAAAATTTTATTTTACTTGTTTTAAGAAAGATTTATTTTATTATTTATTTTAAATTAATAATTCATATTTCTTTATGTTGATGACCAATAAAATTGAATGTACCTTTATTAAAACAAGAAAACGATATTGAAATTTGTAACTATTAAATTAAATTATAGAGACTGGATTTGGCTATCTAAATTTGGAAAGCCAAACACCACTTTCAATTTTTTTTAAAGGTTAAATTAGAGAGATTGTTAGAGTTTACTTTTAAACGTTCACTCTTTAAAATATAGAACGTCTTGATTTTAAAGACCATATTGGAGATACCTTAAGATAATAAAACCATCATATTTTGTAAGAATTTTTGTAAAGTGCTCCCTGTAAATACATTTTCCTTTCTATAAATTAATGGGGAAAAGAAAGTTCATATAACGTGCCATTATCTCTAAATCTATTAATAGCTGGTAGTCGCTAGGTTGCTAAGTCAAAAGGTCAACGGGTCAGTAGGATCTTATAACAGGGTCAACGCGTTTAACAGTGTCCAACAACCTGAAGACCTAAAGACTTACTATGATCCAGTGACCTAATGACCTGACCTCCCTCAGTCAATCTTGGGCCCTTATCATCTAGCTAGCTAGGTTGCTACACTCATAAGGTCACAAGGTCATGTCTCTTAAAAGTGCCAACTAGACAGCAACTTACAAACTCACGTGTAAAATCGTGTTACTTACAGCTGATGAGAATTTAACATTAAATGGAGAAGTGGTCGTTACTGCCCCATGCAAGGTTTATACAACAATTAGTTAAAAAGCTAAAGGTTAAATATCGGCTAATTTGATTGACGTGTCACTCTTGTGGACTATCGTTAATTACATGTAATCATTGTGTCCATACAACTACATGCTATAAATAGAGGCAAAAGACACTTGGAAAATGGTTTCCTCTTCTAGAAATTCCACATTCCTTACCTTCTGCACATTTACTCTCTTTCATTTAATACAAACATTCCTTTCGCTTTAACATTCATTGTTCAAGTAAACTTTAAATACAAGTTTCTCGCGTAAACAAATTTTGTTCGTTGAAGTCAAATTTGAAATTTGACGTCAACATAGCTAATACATGTTTTATCTGGCCAGGCAACACGTCCGTGGTATGTCATTAGTAACTAAGACAATAATTGTAGTAAACATGTTCATATAATGAACACGGGAGATTGTGGTGCCAATTATTCAAACTATGCTTGATCAAATTGTTTTTTCAATCAACAGCTATACGTTTCTTGTGATGCCGAACAATCCATAAAATAAAATAAAAGATGAAGAATAAAATGTCACATTTTCATGTAGTTGAAATTTTGATTCCCAATGAAAGGGCCAATTCTAAGGTTCGCAAAAAGGCTCTTGAGCGGAAAGTTCAGCTTGTGCTTGTCGGAAGGCGAGTATGAACTTGAACACAAACGTAGGTTGAAAAGGGTGAGTCGAGGTAGGCCGGAGCGTGAAAAAACTTTTAACAAGTAGCTAGCTAATAGGACAAGTTCACGAGCTATTCGCAAACCAACTATGGCTCGACTAGCAAAAATGTCAGCCTGAGTGTTAACGCATTTTCATCTTGGAGAGTGGAGCCTAGCTCGCCAAGTTTTAGTTCCGACTAGTCAGCCGTGCGAACATGGCCCGATTAATTGAGCTCGACTTGTCGAGTAGCCAATTTGATTCTTACCCAACCCCTTTGGCCCTTCATTTCTAGTTGATTGGGTCCAGATTTTAGAGTATATGGCAAGAATGCTCGTATATATTTATTATTTATTTATGGTTTTTTATACCTACCGTCCTCAACTTTTCACGTTTTTACAAACTACGTCCCCAATTTTTATTTTTCCTTCTGTACGTCCACAACCTTTAAAGAAATCTTCAATTTCCTCCCTGATGATGGAGACCACTAAATTCATCATTTAATGTCAGGGGCATTTTCGGTAAAATATAAAAAATTAATATTTTAATTTAAAAATAAAAAAAGAAAAAAATTGAAAATCGGAGGAGGAGACTCTGCCATTTCCAACTGCCAAAGGACTGTGAGAAATAGCAGCTGTGCTTGTTGCTGAAAATGGTAGCAAGTACAAGGGGAAGACTCACTCCCCTTGTTGCTATTTCCAGTAGTGAACGCTGTAGAAAATGGTAGCAAAACGGGGGGAGGTGTTTCCCCCTCTACTGCCTCCCCCGTCTACTACACTGGAAATGGCAACATGGGGAAGACTCCCTTCCCTTTGCTACCGTTAGTTTTTGGGGAGGAGGAGGGGGAGAGTGGGGAGTCACAGTTGCCATTTCTGGCGGCTAACCCTTTAACTGTCTGAAATGGCAGAAGGTGGGGGGGGAATCCACCTCCCCCCATTTTCCCCCTTGTTTTTTTTTTTTAAATTTTTAAATTAAAATATTAATTTTTTGTATGTTACCAATAATGCCTCTGGCCTTAACGTGTGAATTTGACGACTTCTGTCACTAGAAATGAAATTAAAGATTTCTTTAAAGATTGGAGATGTACAGAAAGAAAAATAAAAGTTAAGGATATAATCCGTAAAAAGTTAAAAGGTTGGGGATGCTAAGTGTAAAAACCCTTTATTTATTTATTATCTTTTTCATTTTCTCTTCTTTTTTTATTTTCACTGGACTAGATAACACCGTCGAGCCAAAAGATGACAACACGTATAACTCCAAAGGGAAAGACCATAACTGTAAATAAATATAAATTAAAAAAGAAAAGAAAGGGGAATAATCAGTAAACCCCGCAAGTGTCAGTACCGAATCATTCACACAGCTAATCCAAAGGAATTTTCCTCAGATTATTTCTTCTCATGATTCTCCACTTTTACACCTGACTGCCTGGTCAGTATCTTGTTGATTCAGTATCTTGTTGAATTTATGTCTGTATATTCTTGAAAACACATAATAGTATATGTAATTATGGAAGGTGCTTCAAGAGTATGATTGGTGTTTAATCTGGTTAATATCTGTGTTTCTTTTGTTTTTAAACTCTGGGTTTTATAAGCTGTCTTTGATCTATAGACTAATTGATATTCCGAATTTTTTTTTTTTTTGGGGGAGAATTTAACTGTTTATTGCTCCAAAGGGGTTCGGATTTGGGGTTAAAATTAGGACCATGGATTTTAGTACTCGGGACTTTGAATTTGTTCGTTTTCTGCATTCAATAGTTCGAAGGTTTGGTGAAATGCATATCCGTGGAGCTTGGGGTTGAATATTTTACAGTGTTTTTATATCAAACAAATAGGTGGATGCTGCTCATATATTTCTTATGTTTGGAATTGGGATTTGAGAACTCGGGTATATTTGAGAATTAGAAGATTTTGTACCGATGATTGATTTAGGTTGAAGATGTTCTTTTTTTGCATATGAAAGCATTAATTTCCATAATGTGAAAACTTAATATCATTGACTTTGTTTTGATGCTCATTTTTGCTCAAAGACGCCAATTGATATTTGATAACATGTCAACAACATTATATTGATTGCCGAGACAATCTCACATTGAAGAGAAAAGTATGTTTTGACCATTAAGCAATGCCTCATTTTTCCTTCTATTTTCTTATTTCCTTTTCTGATTATGAATCTTGGAAAGAGGAAAAATCTCACCTGGTCTCTTCTGATGCAGATTTTAATGGTGCTTCTGCCCTTGGAGCAGAGGAGACTGTATGCATTTGAGATTGGCAAAGGAAGGAAACAAGTAACAGTTTAGAACCTCGCCTTGATTGAATAGACCAAAGGGAATGTGTTTGGTGACTAGGGGAACTTAGATCTAATTTAGGTTATGAAAAACAAAGCTGAACGTTTCTATTGATCACCTATCCCTGTGCTTTCAATGTGTTGTTTTTGGTCGTCAGTGGACCTGGATGGCTTTTCCCATACTGGGACTTCATCGTAAAAGTCAGATGAATAAAGTACCCCTGTTAATGGAGCGAACAGACAGTTGTAATAGTAACGATCATGTAATTGACATGAACAGTAGAAGTGATGCTGCCTCATCTAGCTCATCTGATGAGCGGCGATCATCCAGTGTCCTAGTGCAGCAGCGTAGTGACGATCTGCCATCTTCCAGCACAGGAGTTCCTATTTATCAACCTCCAGCTTTTTCTGCTAGTGGATCAAACTCAAGGAACTTGTCACTTACTCGTAGAGGAAATAGCCGCCGCCGGAGGAACCCCTTAAACTCTGGTTTGTGGATATCATTTATGCTAGTATTAACAGTGAGCCAAATTGTTGCAGCAATTGTTGTCTTGTCTTTGGCAGAGCATGAGAACCCACGTGCTCCATTGAAGGCATGGATAGTGGGCTATGCATTGGGTTGTGTAGGGATGCTTCCTCTCTTATGTTGGCGTTTCCGACATCGGAACCAAAGTTCTGAACAGGATGCATCCTCTCACCGTCAAGATTCTTCCCAGAATGGCTATTTTGCAATTTCTTCAACTAGAAGAGTTTGGGAGCGGGAAGATCGTTGGAATAGTGGTGGTGCATCTAGAGGCAGTCAGAATGTCGGAATATCAAGTTCAAGGTATATGTTATTATTAAAGAAGTTTGTGTGTGTTCTCTTTTATCATTATCTATAAGTTGTATTTTCTTCCCACTTCAATAAGTTTTGGAGGTTGTTACTGTAGACCTTTTGTGTGTTTCTTTACTAATGAGTGCTGGATGCTTTGGTTGTTTCCATATGGTTTGTGCTTTCAGTTTGTACAGAGAAATTTGTTTGGGGATCAATAAAACGTTAACAAAATGTCTAAGAAGTAAACGCTTTCTGAGAATGTGGCTGTAGTTTGTGATGTTAATCCTTCAAGAATAAAGCATGAAAAACATTTGGAAGATATTCTTCCCCAAAGTTGGCAGATCATGTGTATCATTGTCTCATGTCATCGTCGTCATTGTTATGAGAGCTAAACACTCATGGTTTAACAGAGTCAAAGTATTTCTGGAATATTTCAAGATGGCTTTGGATTGCTTCTTTGCTGTTTGGTTTGTAGTTGGCAATGTGTGGGTTTTTGGAGGCCATGCATCATCTGCTGATGCTCCCAACTTGTACAGGTAGATTTCTGGTGCATTCTCTTACATGACAGTATCATACTGGTATCTGTGCAGTTATTTTTATACACTTTTTCGCATTTTGCAGGCTGTGTATAGTGTTTCTCACCTTGAGCTGTATTGGATATGCTATGCCCTTTATTGTGTGTGCGGCAATCTGCTGCTGCTTGCCTTGTCTAATTTCAGTCCTGGGTATCAGAGAGGATTTGATTCATTACCGAGGAGCAACTCAAGAGTTAATAAATTCTCTGCCTACTTATAAGTTTATGGCAAAGATCAAGAATAGCAATGACAAGGAGTATAACCCAGAGGCAGATGAAGGTGGGATAGTGGCTGCTGGAACCGAAAAAGAGCGTCTGATATCCGGGGAGGATGCGGTAAACTTCATTCTCTTTTGTTCGTGGATTGTCTGACATTTTCCACCCTTTTCCAACTTTCCTCTGTTCAGGAGTAACTAGTTTATTATTTATGTCAGTGAATTGAATAAATACTTCAGCTGTCAGCATTACCCTATGTTAAACATGAAAATATAATATGCCATTGTCTATCATATACATACCAAAAGAGGATATCAACGGAACAGTTAGTCAAGCAAGAATGCAAGATATCCATTCTTCTCAAATATCAACAATAAATATTGATTGTTAAACCATTAGTTAATGCTTGAGTACTGCATGGCTATTATTTATTTATTTTATTATGTAATTTTTTAATTTTATTTTTGCAATTTATGCAAAATGTACTCTTCTCATTAAAAGATACCTTACATGGTTTTATTTTCGGTCTGTGAAAACTGGACCTAAATTTGGGTTGCTTTCGTTTTGGTTCCTCGTGAAAACTGAAACTAGATAGCTGATATTGATGCAAGTCTTTGGGCGTATAATTTTCAAAGGTATACAAATTCCGACACATTAATGAGATCTGATTAATTTGTTATTGTGTTTTGTAGAATTGTTGCATTTGCTTGGCAAAATATTTGAACGATGAGGATCTGAGAGAGCTACCTTGCTCTCATTTCTTTCACAAGGAGTGTGTAGACAAGTGGTTGAAGATTAACGCATCATGTCCACTTTGCAAAGCTGGGGTTGACGAAGATGATATTGAGTCTGTAGACTGAAGCAGCGTCTTGTTAAACGGAGTTGGCTTTATATAAATAGGGTTCAGTCTGTCTGCTCATTTCATCCCCATGTGATAGTTCGGGAAAAATGATTTATCTGCTTATTTGCGAGAGAATAACACCATCATATGTGGTATAAATATGTACACCTCGTCAAAATCGTGCAACTTCTATGAGCACAAAATCATTTAACTATTGCAAAGGAAAAATGTATCATTTATAATATATAGGCGCCTTTTATTTATGCTTTATGAAGCTTTGTTTCATTCTTTTCTTGATTGATGAAAGAACATCAAGGATTTCTAGCTGCAAAAACCACTTTGCTTGCTGGCACCAGCTTAGTTTTTGCCCCGAGCCCCCCACCCCAAAAACCCCAAAAGCAGTATCTAGGTCAAGATGCCCTTGGAAAACTTAGGTAATGAAAAATCTTGAATAGGACAGTCGTGGGGCAATCCGAGCTTTGAGGGGAAAAAAAGGCTCACATTGGAACCATTCAAAGCAAGAAGCAAATTTGGTTGTGGTTCGTTATCGTCCAATGAAGTGATATTGCCTCAAAGTCTGATATCATCTGGTAACATTGGATTCAAGATGGTTAAGGTAGGGTGAATCATTTAATGATGATCTCTTCTCGTGAAAAAAGTACAGGCACCTTGCCGAAGATTTTTGCAACATCAACTTGATCAAGAGGCTCTAAGCCCCTTGAACTTCACATGGTCCCATCTTACTAAATGGTTTCCGTGTCATGGCTGATGCAGTTCCAAGCAAGTCCATCTTGGCGCTTGAGAATGTTCCCACATGGCTGAATTCCAAGCGCACATAATCTGTTGGTTACTCAACATTAACGTGTGAAAGTAGTAACCAATTTAATTTAAGATTAAATTGAAAGAGAGGATAACTCAAGATATAGTTATTTAGATGACTATAAAATGTGTCAAAAGATAGAATAGTGAAATCATTATTGGTCCGTTAAGTATCTTATATTTTATCTTGGTAAATATACCAACAGAGTATTCAACCTCCGTGTTTAGTTTTCCTTAGATCGCAAAGGAAAAGGTTGAACCCAAGCTTCTTTTTCTAGTGAAAGAAAAAGAGAAAACGAAAGCACTATACGCACACACATCATTTGATTATGACGATTCAGTAGAATGCTGGCTGCATTGGTATGGTAGGTGCACCCACTAGCTCAAACTTCTTCAATTTTACTTAGTGTTATAAGAGTTTTAGCATGCTTTTTTTGATTACTTAGAAAAAGAAAATCATGGGTTTCAAACTTGTTTCTTTCTCCATCCAAAAGGTCAAACTTGTTTCTTTCTCCATTCTACATCGTCTGGACACGTTTCACGATTTCAAATCAGGGTAAAAAAAAAAAAAATTAAAAATAAAACACAGAGAGAGAGAGAGACCTCCAATTTTGAATATCCCATTCGGATATGCATGTTGACACGCAGATGGTTCCGTCCTGCTGTGCAATAGTGGCTGCAAAATTGAGTGCAAATTCACCTAACTCAGCAAGACAACAACCTCCCATATTACTTCTATTTTGAGAAAGTTTAAGCATATTCTTTCGTTCATATTTACAAGAAAAGACATTTTGACATAAGAGACCATGTGGTCTCCATTGATTGAGACCACCAGCAGCCACGTGGGCGCCAGGTCAGCACCATGTGTGCATGAGTGCATCACTGGGTGCCTGGGGGTGCCACATGGATGTGTGCATCATTAGGCGCTTGGGGTGCCGCGTGGTCTCCATATCAAAATGAGAAGACCAGATTTTGGTTTCATACAATTTGTCTCCTGATTCAGCAAATTTACACATTCAAAAAGACTACAAATCAAAGAAATCTGCTTGATGGCAATGGTAATTATTAATGAAGAATTCCTGCTGCAAAAACTTTGAAAAATGTCATCATAATCAGCAGACAAGGAAATATACAAATGAGACTCTGATTTTTTAATATTAATTAATACGCATGTCTCGTCGAATTCACATAATGTAAATCATGTATATCTTTGACATTCCATAATCTAGACTAAAAGATGGATACTGTACTGCAAAGGTCAGAAAGCATATAAAAGATCTGAGGATGTTTCATGGAAACAACAAAAAAATTCTTGAAGTCAACATATTTTACCAAGAAGAGGTCATCGAGGGGTTCGTATCACTATATAAAGTACAATGGTCATTTAATTCATGCACAACAATTAAGCTTCTTCGCATACCTTGTTTCTGCTTTCCACTGCTACAATGATTTCCCTTCAGGCTCTCATGATACTCTTCGGGACTTTTCTTTTCATGCACAGCCTAGGAAATGCGGCCACATGCCAAGAGTGTTTTGTCCATTCTCGAGCATCTTATTACCCTGATTCTGATTATAAAGGAACAGAGAGTGAGATTTCAACAATATACATGAATGATATAATACACATAAAATACAATATTCATGCCACCCTCCCCCAACCAGCTCCTTCCTTCTTCCCCTTTCTTTGTAGTAGTAATACATGAAACACTATATATCCGTCAGATTATGTACCAAAGTCTAATGTATCTCACATTAATGCAGCTGGTGAATGTGGTTACGGCGCATTGGGGGCTACAATTAATGGTGGGGATGTATCTGCAGCATCAGATCTTTATCGAGCTGGTGTAGGATGTGGCGCTTGCTACCAGGTAGCTATTGTTAGGAGAACAGGAATGTCATGATTGCACTTAATTTTCCATACTACTCAAAAATGTTTCTTCCAACTCCTAACTGTGGCCAAACACGCTGGTCAGTCCAGTTATTTTCATCATATTATTGAAAGCTGATTTTACTGTGTACCACATTTTGCCATTTCAGGTGAGGTGCACCAACAGTAACTACTGCTCAGACAAAGGAGTTACTGTGGTTATAACTGACAGTGGCTCTGGTCATAATACTGACTTCATTCTAAGCAGGCGAGCTTTTAGTCAAATGGCACAGGATATAGATGCAGCCAAATCTCTATTAGCATTTGGTGTTGTGGATGTTGAATATAGAAGGTAAATTTTCCTGCTTAAATGAAAATAGTAATATCTTAATGACAATAACATCCAATCGATAAATATTCTTTTACAGAGATCACTTATAAATGATTTCCCCCCACATTCACATGGGTCGCTTGTGTGGAAGTTCAATTTTAGCTAATATTTTTTCTCTAAACATGATACTTGTTTACTCATAAATCTCTCCGGCTTCCTTTGGATAAATAGGGTTCCATGCATTTACGCCAACAAAAATATTACATTCAAGATCGAAGAGAACAGCAATAACCCTCATTACCTGGCTTTTGTAATTTGGTATCAACAAGGCAGGAAAGACATAACTGCAGTGCAATTATGCGAGGTATCAATCTATGTTTTAATGACTATGAATTATTTGTTTGTATTTTGGAAGTCTTATAGCATTTAAATTCAATAATATACAATTAAAATCTGTAGACACAAAACTTTGAATGCAAGCTGCTTGATCGGACACATGGAGCAGTATGGACAGCAACTCCAGCACCTAGTGGATCTCTATCAATAAGGTTGTTATTCGGTGACGAAAATGAAGAAGAATCATGGGTAGTTCCAGTCAACAACATTCCTCAAACCTGGAAACCTGGAGACACATATGACTCCGGAGTACAAGTGAATGCCTAAACAAATCCTTGTGTTATCTGATTATTTTTCATTAACAAAATAAGCATCCAGGATATTCAAGTTATGATTTTTCCGCCCCATTGTATTCTGCATCTTGTCAATGGTAAATGTACTCATAGTATTAGTAGCTAGTCAAATAAATGGACTATAACGGTAAGCATACACTTATTTGAATGAAATGTTATATTCTTGATAATATCAGTCAGTAGAGACCTAATTATGTTCACTTGACTGTGTTGCAACCTAGTTACCTACGGTACATGAAGGAATGTGAAGGGGACAGGTTGTTTCTTGGTCAAACAAGACAGAGAGATGTGACAAAAATACTTGAATCTTCTTCAATGTAGTGAACAAATATCATCTTCAAGTGAACGTCACCTTCGCACTGAGGTTGAACAATTCCTAATCTGTGTGTAACTCCATTTCTTGCATAATTCATTATTACAGATAGTGTTAGAAAGCTTGGATGATGGAGATGAATCTTCAATCTAAATGTTTGCACCAACTTGATAAGATGTAGGAAAATTTCATGAAGCACACAAGGAAGTAATTATCTTGGTGGACTATTGACCTCTTCAATTGGATGTAGACATGTATGCAGAACATTTTTAACTAATTACTATATTAGAAGATAAACGTTGGAGCTGTGTTTAAGAACCCCACATTGTCTCCAATTCATAGACTTATTTGAAAGGAATAGCATGGAGTAAAACCTATATCCACTATGTCATGAGCACACGCATGCAGACACACACACACACACACACATAGAAATTCAATGAACATTTCCAGATGATAACAAAAGCAATAAAAGCTCCTATAAGGTTTCTTGTACGCAATAATATACAAGTACTAAAAGATGAGTTAACTAAGAATTTTATGTGTGTGTGTATCAAGATTAACAAAATAGACCTTAACAAAAGACAATATATTGAGTTTAAGGTGTTAAATTGTTCCTTCTGTATTCAGACAAATAAACATAGCAGAGAGAAAGTTTCAAATAGCAAAAGATGGGATTTTCAAAATACTAGAGATAAATATAAATGAAATTCAAGAAAAGAACAGTTAAGCAAAATTAGGAAGGTTGATATTTTAATTCTTTTTGATACCTGAAGGAGAGCTGGAGACGAGCAAAAGTGCATCCAGAGGTTCTTTAATCAGATTATGATAGTTTCGTGCTTTTTGCCCCAATAATCGCTGCATGGCTACTGCATTCAACATTAAACAATGGTTCAACTTAAAATGGGACATTGGTGCAGACACTAGAAAAAGATAATTAAATTAAAGAGAAAAAAATAACCACCAAAAAAAAAGGGACAACCAACTTCGGACAGATGTTCAGAACCGCAAGTATATAAGAACTCATTATCTAATGTTCCTAGGCTACAAACTATGCCAGTAAAACACTGCAAGAAAAGTAGATAAATTTAGCAATCAAGTGACAAAGACATATTTTTCCTGTTCTTGAACCCACTTTACCCAAAAGGAAAAAATGTTAGATCGAATGAAGGAAGCTACATTAAGACATTGCGAATAATATTTGGAACTTCAAGCATCTAAACAAAATGTAAGGTCCTGGTACTCACATGTCAATCTTTTTTAGTCTGAATATCAGAACGCTAGCTGCCCGA
This sequence comes from Nyctanthes arbor-tristis, assembly GCA_963692815.1. NCBI lineage: Eukaryota > Viridiplantae > Streptophyta > Magnoliopsida > Lamiales > Oleaceae > Nyctanthes > Nyctanthes arbor-tristis. Next base: position 17,122 of record CAVNYN010206750.1, on the reverse strand, counting down.
TATTTCAGTACTATAACCCCAAAATAGACCATTCATACAGTGAAATTAATTTTCTCAAAATAGATTGTATCTCCTCATGCCAACTGGAATTATATGAACTGGAATCATATATGAGCCTTGCATTATATGCAGCATCGAACTGAAAACTGTAGGGTAATTCTGTGTCAAAAATGCATATAAAGCAAATATCCATCCAAGAAATCACAAAATAATAGAGATTCAGTTACATTATGCATGAGATGGCACAAATAATTGGAATTCAGTTTTTTCATTTTGGACACATTACGTTTCCAATCAGATGAGCTTAAAATTCCTTGATTTCGTTGTGGAATTTTTTTCAAGTAAAACACTTGGAAGATGCTGACATTTAAATTTAGCTCTATCCAATCGAAGGACATTAAACGGAATTATTAGGACTAAGCATAATGATGCTTTAGGTGTGATTTTCTGAAAATCATTTTTCCGCTAAACTCATTACAACCACACATTTTGGAGGGGAGTGGGAGGGGTTTGAAAATTTTGCTTGTAATCTAATATATTTTACATCATAACTACACTTTTTTAGAGAAAATCATTTTTCCAAGCATATATTTCTCACAAACAAACTCTAAAGTTTCCAAGCATATATTTCTTACAAAAAAACTCTAAAGTAACGTTTTCTGTTGAAGTAAAACAGATAGCTGCTCTACAAAGCATATTGTTTACTCAATAAGAAATCAAACAAGGATATGTACAAGAGAATACCTCCCCTAATTAAGACTAAAATTTAAAAGGGTAAATTGTAGTGAAAGTCTTGAACCTTTGCATTCATTTTCACTTTCATCCCCAACCTTTAAGTCTAGACAAATAGGTCCCAAACCTTTGTATCTGTTTGCACTTTCCTCCAAATGCATATTTTAATTATTAAAGTCTTAGGGTCTGTATGGAATAATGGAAACCATTTAAATTGAATGCTATTATAGTTGAAAATTAGATTTCAAATTCACCTCACGTAAAAGTAGATAAAGAATGGCAGATGCACACAAAAAAGTGACACATGTACGGTGATAAAATTTCAAATTATGTTTCATATGACTGTTTTATCATTATGTACACGTGTCAATTTTCCATTTTCTCACGTGATGTGACTTTGATATTTAATTTCAATTATAATAGTATTCAACTTAAATGAATAACAAAAATATCCTAACACTTTCAAACTAAATATATACCTTCAAATGGAAGTGCAAATGAATAGAAAGGTTAAGGACATATTTGTCTAGATATAAAAGTTGGGGACAAAAGCGCAAATGATTGTAAAGATTGGGGACTTTTACTACAATTAACCCAATTTAAAATGAAAATGTTCACATGAGGAGCAATATATTCATTACAAAATTGATCGCTTCTTTTTAGTGTTTGATGTGAAATATCTGAAGAACCAATTTCACCGTGATTTAGAAATTGCAAGGGTAGTTATTAGGAGAAATTAGTTAATAAAGCCTATGTAAAATGGATCAATATAAAATATACATGTAAACGACACTATATTAGTTTTACACTGATTATGATACGATACAGGACATCTGAAGGAACTAAGAGTTACTTCCATGCATCTTAGGGCCAGCTTGGTGTAGCTTTCTGAAAGAAACAAAATTTTCAGGAGATTCTGCAGTGAAGTATTGTCAGGTTATAGGAAAATGACAAAATGATTTTATAGAAAATACATGGTCATAAATGAAGTTTGACTTGTAGGCTAACTTTTAGCAAAATTTAAATTGGATCGGACTGGTGCCAAGTTCTTACAAAAGAATTGATGAAAAATTTATGTTTACTTTGATCACCAGTGCAAGATTTCATACTGTAACAATGTTTAGAAGATTCATTTCCGTGTCTAGAACAAATTGCGATGGCTTTTCTAAGATTTATAGAGTCTCCAGAATCAAGAAGCAATAATCTGTCGCAGATATATGGTAATGATTGCTGCATAGTCAATGAAGTAATTAAGTACCTGTTGCAGACTACAACGAACCGAACTTTAGACGAAGCTTAGTCTTGGAGAGAGCTCCTGGAAGTTTCACGCTAAAACAATTTTTCTAGTAAGGTTTAATTTCTTCTTATCATCCTTATATCTGTCATGATGTTGCTTCGCCCGTAGTACAGATTACCACATATGACACTCTTCAAAACTTCGCAACTTTGGGGAATCCTTCATACAACCTTTTATTGTTTCTTGTCTCAAAATATCCAAAGAATTTTAATTTGATTCACACCCATCCATGGCCAAACATTTCAATAGTGAAATGGATTCTGGAAAGTTTCCTCTCCTGCAAATTTCCTCCAATTTGGTATTGCAAATCACAATATTAGGAGTAATTCCATTCACAAACAATTGGTTCCAGAGCTGGAGAGCAAGTGATGTCTTGCCTTTCTTTAAATGTCTATATATGAAGCAACCGTATGTGTCGACATCAGGCTCCAATTTCTGGCTGTACATATCCTGTAAGAGCTCATTCACTAGTGTGTCATTGCCTTTTCGTATGGAAGCACGCAATAGAATATTATATGTAGTTACATTAGGCAAAATCCCAATGCTTCTGAAAGAGTAGAACATTTTTTTAGCTTGTCGAAGCAAATTATATTTGCAGAGGCCACTTATGAGAGTGTTTAAGGTGATAGTATTAGGTTTAGGGCCCTTACTTATCATTGATTCCACAAGCTTTAAACATTGCCGGAAATCCCTTCTTGTACAGAAATACTGAATCAGACATGTTGAGCTTATAACATCAAACTGAATTCCTTCAATCTCCATCCGGTACAATATCCTCCTTATCACTGAAGAATTTCCCTGTTTACATGCCCTGGATAAAATTATATTAAAGGAAATTGAATCAGGCCTGCCGTTGGCCCAGTTGCAGCGGTCAAAGAACTCTAGGACTTCATCAATATTTCTATCCTTACACAGTCCTTTCAGAATCGTGTTGTATGTTATGTTGGTAGGTCTAAAGCCCATCTCCCTCATATTCTCCAACATAGATAACGCCTCTGTTGATTTACCATTACAGCACAGAGAATGCCAGTATATGTTATAAACCACAGTATCCAGAAAGCAGCCCCTTGAAATAGCATGAAGTAACAGTTTATTTGCATATTCTACTTTCCCCCTTTTCAACATGCCTCCGGCCAAAGCAGAATGGGTATACCTATCAGGTAACAAGCCCCTTTGATCAATAACTTGAAGAAAATCACAGCAATCAATGGTCCTACCCCAATGGCAAAGCTCACGTAGGATTATATTGTATGTAATCAAGTCAGGATCACATCCTTTCTCATCCATCTTTTCCAAAAGGCTTAGTGCCTTGTCAACTTTTCTGTCATCACAGAGAAACTTAACAACTATAGTATAAGTTATTAAATTAGGATTACAACCTTCATTTTCCATTTTGTGCAGACAATGGAAAACTTCATCCCACAACCTACCCATACCAAAACCATAAATTAAAGCAGTATAAGAGTAAACATTATGTATGAAACCCTTCTTTTTTAACCAAGCAAAAAATGCTACTGCACTGCCATTGTCCCCCAACTTACACAATGCCCATAATATAGGATTATAAATATGTGCAGTAACAAAGCGTCCCTTTCCGAGTAGTGCTGATAACACAGCATAGGCCTGTTGAATCATTCCGACTTTGCAAAGGCCGTGAATCAATGCATTCATATCACGTTTCATAGGAACATAATCCATCCCCAACATAATATCAAGCACTGCTAGAGACTCCATCATATCTCCTGTGTTCAACAATTTCTTAAACAATTTCGATAGGACTGTATATGAAGGCAAAAACCCAGCCGCCATCATTTCTTTTGCAATCAAAACCCCATCGTTCAATCTCCCAACCCTCATTAAACCATTCAGAAGTGTATTAAAAGTTAAGGCATTTGGGCTGGGTCCAAATTTCTTCATAGTAAAATATAACTCAAACAATGCATTGAACTTGACATTTCTTGACTTGAAATAACAATGAATCAGCGCATTATAGTCATAGACAGACGGCTTTCCCCGCATGTTTTTTATCAACTCCAAAGGCGCAAGAGCTTCTTCTATGCTACCTGAGGCTGCGTGCATCTGCATTCTTCCCTGCAGCTCAGTGTAACTCATCTCGCGGGTCGCGCTATCATCCGATGAAGAATCCTCCACTTGAGCAGCATCGCAAGAAGTGGAAACGGTCCTGAACTGGTACAAATGCCAAAACCTTTTCCTCGTGGGGATCTTTGTAAACAAATACGGAGAGCAAAAATTCATTCTTGAAAAAACTCACAACTTGAGCTTTCACCAAAGACACGAATTAACTAGATAAATTCAATAATATAGAACGGGATGACATTAGCTAAGGACAGCAGTTGAACTCGGAAGGAAAATTGAATTGATTAGTCTAGCTTTTCATTTGTGAGTCCGCAAATTGAAAAACACAAAAAAAAAAAAAGAAAAGAGAAGAAAGAAAAGAAAGGAATGTGTGATTATTTTTGAAGAATTATGAGGAGAAAGAGAAATTAGGACCGAGTTTGTTCTGTTTCCTTTCCAGACAACAGTGAAGTGTGAATTGAGAAGTAGGATAAATCCTAAACAAAACTTAAACCCTTGGAGCTTGCTTAGAGAGCAAGCAACGACGCCGTTTTGTGATGCGTTCGCACAGAGGTATCAATGTGGGCGGTCCGCCCGGGTCGGCCCGTTGACATTGCGCCCAGAACGCCCCGCGGGTCAAAATAGCCAGTTCATGGTTTCTGTCCGGGCCGCATCGGCCCGGATTTTTTAGCCATAGACCGGTCCACTTTCTCGAAGCCATGTGGGCGGGCCCGTACAGGTCACAGTTTGGCCCAGTCTCAATATTCCATCCCACTTTGCTCATATTCATGAATCTTAAATTGGTTCTTTATATAAAAATCACCATTTTAATAGAATTTTAAAAAATACCTCTATAGATTAAAAGTAACTACAATCTCGTCAAAAAAAAAAAAAAGTAACTACAAAAATATCATTTTCTGTTTTAAAACTATCCTAAACCAATTTTAACTAAAATTCAATCCTTTATTGGTTATCATTTTTTGTAATTTATAATTATAATAATAATTACTTAAAGTATAATTTTTTCCATTAAAAAAGAGTCCTTTTTATGTATCGCCAACAACACTTTCAACTATTGTCAAAAAAAAAAAAAAACACTTTCAACTCTGGACCACCGTGAACTGCCAATACCGTCACAAATATAGTAACAATGTTATCGTTCATTAAATAAATATTACCACTTAGAAAAATATCATATTAGCAATGAAATGGTGACAAATTTGATAAATGGTAATAAACTGATAAAACATAAGAAAATAACAAAACATGCATGGTAGCATATGAAAATAAATAAATAAAAAATCAACTGAAAGATGGTAACAAATTAGATAAATCTCACATAGGAAAATGAAAAAAAAAATCGAAAGACGTTAACAACCCCGATACCCCCACATCAACATTGGTACTACTTCTCTTCACTTCCATTAACTTCCACTGCCATTCATCTCTCCCTCCAAACAAAATCAAACAAAAAGCCGAATGGTAACAAATGGAAGAAGAGTTGTGGTTTTTGTCAAATGGTGACAAAATGGTTTTTTTTTTTTTTTTAGAAAAAAAAAAGGAAGAAAGGAAGAGATAGAGTTTCAGCCGCGAGTGTGAATTTTCAAGGCAAAAAAGATTTACAGATCCAGTAACCCAGCGTCAATAGATTTGCATATTTGCCATGGCGGCAACGTCAATAGCAGCGCCGCTGTAATAGCGTCTCCCAGACGCTGCAACAGTAGTGATTGTTGACTGTTGTGAATTGTTGCTAAAATAGCGGCTAGCCCGCAACAGTGACTATGAAATAGCAGCCCGTTGGTGGGTCGGCGACAGTCGCAGTGGGTTGTGGTGGTGGAGCGCCCGTGGTGATTGGGTGTAATGGTGCTAGGCAATGATGGTCGGTCATTGCGGTGGGAGTGGTGGGTGGTGAGGCGTGCGGCAACAGTGGCAGCATATTGTGGTGGTCGGGCGCCGCGGCTACGTCGGCGATGGCGGGGGTTGTGGTATTTGAGTTAGGGTTTTACACATTATATATGTGTGTGTGTGTCTATGTATATATACATATATATATATATATAGAGAGAGAGAGATTTACATACACACAAATATAATCTAGGTGATAAAGAAATAAATTAATATTAAGATTAATTACAGTGATTTATTAAAATAATAAAATGATTTATTAAAAAAAATAAGTAATGGTATAAAAATAATGTAATGGGGTATAATTGTAAATAGTTTGATATCATAGCGTATAAATGATAATACTAATAAAAAATGGGTAGAATGTTTAATTTCCTCATCTTAAATCTTAAATATTAATAATTTATAGATTTGCTCAACTTTGTTCGTGTTCAGAGTTCAGTCATTCAAATAAAATTATGTTTATGAAATATCACTAATATTTTACATAAATTTTCAAATTAAAAACACGAAATTTAAATATTTTTTACAAAAATTTAAATTTAACTAATTAGTTTTAAAACTAGAGGTTTGAAATGTGAAAATTAACAACACAAATAACTTTTTATTAATTTGCATCATTATAGTTAAAACACATCCCAATTAATTTGGCACATATAAAAATATCGCCCACCTACAGATATATAATTTATGCACATCACATATAATTTTAATTAAAATTATTAAATAAAAGTATGAAATTACATTTTTCTATATGATAAAATGGTAACAGTTATTAAGTTAGGATTCAAAAACAAGAAAGAAACAAATAATCAGCAACAAATAAAAAGTAATTAAACTAATAACTAATTAAAATAACGAAAAAATAAGTAGAAAAATTAATACACAGGCGTGCTTTATTTGTTTGTTGGCTCTTTGCCACATATTTATTTTTATTTTTTTTTAATTTGAAGGCGAATTGGCGCGCTCGGTTGGATAAACATATCCTCCCCTGACTCAGACGGGCCGGCCTATAGATATGGGCTTTTTAGGGCTGAAAGCCCACCCATCTTGACACATCACGTTTGCAAAGTAATCAAAAATATGTGCAATGTTACAGGGAAAATGTAGGAAAGGAAAGTAAAGAGCAGAAAAAATAAGGACGGAAAGGTATATGAAGGCTCAAATTTGTGAATTTTCTAATGAAACGACTGTGACTCCTTGTCAAAAAGTCCACATTGTAAAAACTGTAGATATATCGTGCATCTCACACTAGGTTTCACTCATGACTAGGAAAGTAGCGCCTTCAAATAGATAGAACAACTTCAAGGTTCATTTTGGCCTTGAAAAAGAGATGTAGAGTTGTTTCTTGGTGCTTCACCACATCTTGAATCATTTGAATTGGAGCTCGGATGAGAGTGTCATGTCAAGATTACAGAGCAACATTGAAATACCTTATTATATCACGGAAACTTAGGTGATTTCCATATAATCAAATCGGGCTCCATATTTCAAGAACCAATTGAAAACAATTACGTAACGTGTCACATGACGATAACGTATTATGGTATCTAAGAGCATCCACATTGGTAGTATTAAAATTAACTATCAACATAAGCAAAACTTAAAGTTTTTAGTTATTGTTAAGAGACATCTAAACATGTTAAATTTAATTATTAATTTGTGCCACATTGGTTACTCTAACCAAGAGTATTTAACCATTAATTCAATAGTCAAAAGGTGGACCGATCTCCCAATTTAATTAAAATAAAAAAGAGAAGAAATAATGCCACAAAAGATGTTGAATTTACTGTTAACTTTTACAACAAAACTAAACTTGTTAAAATAATTATTAGATTTGAGAGCATCTTTCACATGGCTTCAACCGGTCTATGGACTTTGACATGGTTATAGAGATGGATGCTAAGCCTGTGGATGATGAGGTGAATTCAAGCTCCATGGATCTTCCGTACTTCAGAGTTCGGGCTGCTTATTCAAGATTGCGAATCTTTGCTTCAACAATGGCGTAATTTCTCGGTTAAATTTGTTAGAAGGCAGGCTAATGAAGTGACTCATATTCTTGCCGGGGCATCAAATACTAATGGATGTTGTCAATGGCAAGCTCCTTCATTCTTGGGAGCTCAACTCCTGTTGGATGCTTTGATGATTTCTTAATAAATATTCTGTTTGATTATTCCAAAAAATAATAATAATAAGACATTGAAAAAACTTTCAATTTGAAAAATAGAAAAGTACAAGCAGATTCATACCATGCAACAAAAGCATATCACCGTATAGATCTGACCTCGACTAGAAACAAGATTCATAGTACAAACTCTTTATCAACATAGTTGAAAACCCTACAGTATATAATTTCTGGCACTGAATTTCAAGTGATTAACTTGCAGAAGCCGAAATGGATTCAGAAGTTGATGCTCCAGCTTGACCAGTCACATTCTTCAATTTCTGAGATGCTATCTCACCAGAGGATCCTGATTCTGGCACATCCCCGATGTCCAAAGATTCGGGAAGCTTTTCAGAGAACTCTGGGTAGATCTGTAGGGAAGAAGGTAAATATTTATGTCCAGATATTATTATAGTCCAGAAATCTAAATTGACCAAACGTAGTATTGATATCTAGTGAACATATATATGTCATGCTTTAATTCTCAACAACCAGTTGTTTGTCTTTGGACATGCAACTTCAGCAAATCCGAGTGCATGATGTCTTGAAAATTGAGGTTGGCCTCAAACATTAAAATACTCAGTGATTCTCTCACCGGCAATTTTGATCATCTGGACGAGGCTGTGTCTGTGGTGGTGATGAGATTCAAAGTACTGCTCGAGCCATACAAGTGCATGATCTATGTAAAATTTTGATCATGATCATTTGGACATCAGGACGAACCTGTGTCTACGGTGGTGGTGAGATTCAAAGTACTGCTCGAGCCATACATGTGCATAATCTATGTATAATATTCCAAGCAGCTAATCAAGTAGAAGCTGTACTTCGTACTAACTAGCTGAACCTGACATAAGTTTAGAGGACTACTGATGCAAGCAATTGCAGCAGGAGGATGTTAAGATGGTAATGAAGAGGATAAATACCACATATAAGATAAAAGATAAATATGATTGCAATTCTAATATGTTCAAGGATGCAAATGGAAATAATAATAATAATAATAATAATAATAATAAATAAAAATAAAGGAAACAACAAAGCAAACAATAGAAGAGATGAATATTGTAGTATCTTGGAACTTGATTATGTCCCTATAAGTCTGCAAAAGTTTTGTAGCTTCCTGGATAAATTGGAGCATTTTTTTTTCGGGTCAAGTTACTTAAAAAAACATTTCAACGTAGAAGATGCCAGGTGAATGAGAAATCCAAGATTCTTACTATTTGGCATTAAATTTACACAAGTTAGTAAATGAAGTAAGAGAAAGGTCAAATCATTTAACAGATTGATCAACCATGTTAACAACAGAAAATATAAAAAATAACAAGAATTCAAATAAAGCACTAAATAGCAATACTTCAAGATCGGAAAGAAAATTGACAAGTTCATGATGGCCCAAATTCAATAAATCAGATGGTAACCTCAAGCTGATCCAGCATTTCAACTGTGGAGTCAAGGTCACCTTTGTTTGCTATATAGACATCAGAAAGAGACTCCTCTGAGATGCCAGGAAACGTCATCTGAAGATATGCCAAATCCATGTCAGATTCTTCAATGAAGCTAGATTTTCCTGTCATCTCATTTGGATTATATGATGATGAGCCATAGAAGTCACCAGCAGGATGATCCTTTGCATTAGAAATATGAGCAGCTTGAACAGAACCAGCACTGTGGGCATACTTTTGTGAAAGATTTTGGTTCTCCCCTTGTGTCCATGTTTGGTTTGGTTGATGTCCAAACCAGGCAGGGTTATTTTCGCTCTCTGATTGATTTGCTGAAAGTTTATAATCTTTGCCTTCATCAGTCTCCCCCCTTTTTGAGATTGGTATGTAGGATGCTGCATACGGATTTAAAGAAGAAGCTCCACCCTTCATTGCTGCAGACTAGAAAAATATAAAAAAACACAAATTCTGATGCAATTGGTGGAAAATAAGTGAATAGAATATTTTCAATTCATGAAAATCTGCCAAAGCTACCAGCTAAGCAAAACAACAGGGGCATCTCAAGATATGAGATTGACAAGTTTAAAAGGATTTGTCAGAGGTAATACATATAAATTTGAGATAACTGCAAATGGCACAGCCGTTTTAAACTCAAAAGCTTCAAAAATACATCCATCAACGAACTAAGGTAGTTACAATTAATGTTTTCTAATTAAGTACATCTGGTGGGAATTTTATTGAAGTTCTACAAGAACTACGCATGATTACAATATTTGCTTCCTTAACTTTTCTTATGCTTTTCTTTCCAAATTTTGGTTCTTGACTTGCATATGAATTCTGCATAGGTCTCAAGATCGAAAAGGAAGAATGTTGCCTTGCAGAAAAATGACAGCCATGATAAAGCTAGATGCACCTCTGGCATAAAGCTTACTGCATCTCTGGCATTCCTATATGGCTTCATCATCAAATTTTCAAAAAGCATCATGCAATGTCATACTCGTTGCTCTCGACATTTTTTGGCCGGTGAATCATAATCAATCCTTCTTATTATTTTCTCTCCTCTTGTCTCTATTTAAAGACACCCTTGGGGATTCGAATTTATCACTTCTCCCGGCATCTATAGTCATGATATAATGCCACAGGTCTCTCTTTGTCAAACTTCGCTAGAAGTATGGATTTCAGAAACAACCATGCATAAATCTAAGATTTGAACCAACTATGCTTTAAAATATTTGCAATTTTGCATTCAAAATTCACAGAAGTTCCAATAATGGCTTTCTGGCCTCCAAAGAACAGAAACAGTTTTAGCATTTTAAGTCCCTTATTGTCCTAATCTACAAACACATCATTTTTATCCTGTCTTTCGTCTGATTTTTCAACACCAATGATTGCTCAGGAAACCACCAAAAACCAAAAGAACACTACAGTTCTTTGCTTTCACATTCCTAAAAACAAGAAGTTCATGCTGCCCCTACTTCAAAAACAAAAGGAAATGGCACATCTATAGAACCTGGTTAACAACTAAAAGATATTATAATTCCATCACAAAGAGATCACTGCATAGCTAACGTGTATGATACAGACAAAAATCAAGAAACTAAAATAACATTATATCCAAACGGACGCACAAACACAACTGCAAATACAAACATATATGCGAAAATGGAAGATAGAACATACATAAAAATAACACTTACACGACCTGTATATACTAAATAATCAGCCACATCCATATTTAAATAGAAGAAAAACAAAATTCACTCTGAAAGAGCAGAATCCAGAATTACATACGCATGTTGTAAAAGAAAAAGTAATACCAAATAATTCATTCATTTCTCAAAGAACTTATCCGAATCTAATAAACAACGACACACACATAAAGACACAGATACATGATCACATCGATAACAATGATAATAGTGGAAAACTCACGCGTTCAAACGGTCAAGGGCTCGATTCCGGATTGATAAAAAAACCCTAGATTCCGCGATGGTTGAAATTTAACAGAATTTTCGCCTTCCTTCCCCAAATTAAAAGAGAAAAAAAAAATTATGGAACAACTATAAAAAGCTAACGCAAAATGAAAAATGTGGACGGTTATTTTCCCGTTTAGTCACTGAACTTTGTCGCTTTGTGGAAGGTGACGTCAGTTACACAGTGGGTCGCATCAGCGACAATGTGGGGCATGGCGGTCACGAAAACATGAGGTCCCCCACAACCCAACCCAACCCAACAAAAACTCTTCAGTCATTTTTTATAAATAATTATTTCTTAAAACTTTTGTTTTTTTCGTTCACAAAAAAAAAAAAAAAACCTTCTGTTTTTGACTTTTTTTTCTTTTCTTTTTTTTTTTAAATACTAATTTGAGGATTGTAAAAGAGGAGTACGGTGACTCAAACTAGAGTTTAAGATACTAGCAAGAGATAAATTTACCATTAGAACAAGTCTCCAAGTCATTTTTGTTTTTGAATTTTAATCATTGCAAATTGAACCCCCAAAAAAAAAAAAAAAATCCTGTAACACATATTTATTTGTAAGACTATAACACTTATTATTGTGCCGCTTGTAATGTGGATCAATAAATAATAAGTACCTCTACTTTAAGAAATAATATAATCTCTGACACCGTGTATGATTTGCCCAGACCAGACGCATTGGAATTATATCATTTCTTCAGGTTTTATCTCTATTTTTACATGTTAATTACTACCAGTAGACATAACAACAATGTATCCAAAGTTCTTAAAAAAAATGAGAACTTGAAGCCTCCGAACGTTTAAAATCATCTTTCATTTTACAAATCAAAGCAACATTTAATTATTTATTAAATGCAGATAAATCTTATTTTTTCCAATTAAACAAGTTTATAACATCAAAACACAAAAAAAAAAAAAAAAAGATTAGATGCCAAAAGGTTATTACGCTTAAACTTTTCATACCCCACTTTTATATGATGATTATTACTAGTGAATAATAAGTAAATTATTATATGCTTGGCACTGCTCACAAATGGTAGAGCCATCAAGATTTGTTAGTCGATCTCCATCAATTCTATAGCATTTCCATAATTGTTCAATAAATTTCTATTTTACACCTAAATATTACCTTCTGTGTTTCCAGTCGTCACAACATTGATAAAAAGACGTGACAACCAATGTGAGGTAACACCAAAGTGGCACTGTCATCTCAAATGCGGAAAAGATCATTTCTCTGAAATAAAATCAAGTTACAATGCACATACGGATGCAGCTTAGAAAGACTAGACATATGGGAAGATTCGTCTCAAGTAAAGCTACTTGCATTGATGCGGTAGAGAAAGGCTACACATAGTGGAGAAGATTCTTCTCAAGTAAAGTTACACTAGAAACACGTGGGGCAAATAAGCTCACCAAGTTGGAGAGACCTTTGATTTTATCATTTTCTTCAACACTTCCCAATTATTATCCTGCAATACCTAGAGCTTCCCCAACTTTGACGCATCCCCAATACCATGAAACTTGCAAACTGGATGCTCTTAGTGGACAAGTAAACAACCAAACAAATTACCGCAACAAGTGAATTCCAAAATAAACCAGTAGGATAAACTTTGCAAAAACTGTAATCACACCACAAATATTTTGGACAAGAGATTATGGGTACAGACCATACGTTTCACTCCACCAAACAAATCATTCTCCAATACAGAAACATAAAGCTCAAGAGAAATGTATGGAGACCTCAACTTCCAATGACTATGAGAAGGAAGGCAAAATAATACTCAAGCCTAACCGTCACAGGCTCAAACAAGTAGTAATAATCATTAATCACAACATATTGAAAAGTCAAGTTTATACCAGTATAATGCAACATTACGTGAAGTGGATGCCCTCATGCATGTTTCATACCTGTGGATCTTACAAATCCAGTGGAGCCTTCTTTTTTCTTCTAATTGGTGTTTTCACAAAGCAAGGCATGAGAGAGTAATTTCTCAACCAGTAAGGATTGAGGAACATGCCTATTGACAGACCGGCACCCTACAGAAAATGGTGTCGCGACCATGCAAGCTAAAAGTGAAGCATCATGACGAGTCCCAAAAGTTCTCAACCCAGGCACATCCATACACTTCCAAGAAAGGATGGATATTTAGGAAAAGAGTATCAATATGTTACAAACAAAAACATAAAGTTAAAGAGTACCAAATGAAAACAACTTTAAATGGGCAAAACCATATTGGAACATGTCACCATATAGCAGGTCTATGTATCACAGAATAAGAGACTCCAAGAGTTTATTTCAGAAGAGAAAATATACTAAGACATTAATCTCCATCAGTATAGCTTGACCAATATGATGCTCCTACCGCATTGGCTGCTGGTTGTAATGATTCTTCTCTTTCTTCTTAGCTGCAGCAAGTCTTGCACTCCTTGCAGCAGCTTCAACAGCAGCAGCTCTTGCAGCAGCATCCATCTCTTTGCTAGATTTCTTCTTCTTAGAAGATGCCAACTTCTTCAGACGCTCCTTCACATCAACAGCAGAGGTATCTTCCTCTCCCTGTTCGGTTCCAGCAGCTTCCTCTAGACCATTAGCAATATTCGAGCTGTTGGGTTGATCCTCATGTTCCTTCGCCTCCTTTGAAACTTTGTCCTTCTTTTTCTTCTTTTTTGCACTTTTAGATTCTGCAGGGACATTATCCTTCTTCTCAGCATCTCCATTCGACTCCCCTTCTTTCTTTTCTTTTGAAGCATCTACAAGCGCACAAAGAAAACAGTAACTTCAGTCTGAATGATGGGTGATTGAAAACACCTTTATGATATAAACTCACTAGTAACCTTACTCTACGGACAAGAAACAGTGAAGACAATAGAAAATTAGATCATTTTCTCATTTTTATCCAGCAACTACCACAGATACAACAAGGTCAGATTTTTCCACAAGAATATCTAACTCTGAAATAAATACATAGGAATAATTGAAAAACAATACAAGTCCTAAAGGAACAAAATCCATAAGAAAGAGAATTCATTTCCCAATTTCCCATTTTATCCTCATCCAGCTCCTTCTTTTTCTTACTGTTCCTTTGAGTCAATTAGATATGAACGCACGCTCTCTCCCTTGAAAATTTTCCATACTGTCTATCGCCTCTCCCTTCTGAATTCTGATCTCGGTAGTATTTTCTTTTTTCTTTCCAAACCTTGTTTCTGCCTTTTTTTTTCTGTCTCGGACTGTCGGACATTCTTCGCTCGAATCTTGTCGAGTTTGAAATAAAATTTTAGATTTTCTTTTCTTTTTTGCTGTTAGTTTTGATAATCGAAGCCGAGCTTCCTTGAATCTATGAATTCTTCAACTGGGTGAGTTATTATAGTTTTTAATTTCTAACGTTCCTCTTTGACTTTCTTAAGTTCCTCTGTGTTTTCATATAGCAATTTATCACTTTTGTTTTAATTATGCGTGAACTTCTTTTAGGATGGTTCTCGGATATCCGTCCTACGCCGTCTCTTATTTATACAAACAACATATGTTTAATGGTTTTGATGTGGTGTATATTGTACACCGTTTGATTGGTGTTTATGTAATTAACTGGTAATAATTTCGAGTGCAGTAGTTAATAAATCATACCAATTAGCAATCTTTTAGGTATTATTTATATGGGTTTTGCTATGCCCACATCGCCCCCAGAAAGCTACAAATGGGTTCCTTTTCTCCTACAACAGTAACTCCTGCAACAGTAAACTGCTATATCTTTTATTGTGGGTTTGGTTCTTGATACCTTTCAAAATTTCATCTAACTTTGTTATGCAATAAATAGTAACGATTAATATTTCTTCAAGATATATTATTTACAAGACAACTGGATTTGTTATTTAGTGCTCAGACAATGTCTCTGTATTTAGACCTTGAGATGCCATATAAATGAAAAGCCAATGGTAAGATAGCTTCAGTGCTTATTTTGTTTTATGCTGTCCATGCTACCTTGTGCAGATTTATGGATTTTATTTTCAATGTCTTTATGGATTTTTTCCCTTAAAAGTATAATTTTTTTTCCAAAAAATCTTCTTTGTATACAGTGCTTATGACGTATGTATGAATTAACATCGCCACTTGTGAGTTATAATTTGGAGGACTGGGTTGCAACCATTTGTTGTTAATTTTGAAATATATTCTACTTGTACCTAAAAATTGGGCAAATGAAGAATTATAGAACAATTGTTAAATGGCAGGGTATATTAAAGATTTCCAAGTCCATGATCCACATAGGTTGGGCAGGATAAATGTCCAGCTTCTGGGAAGGATTAATGAGTACAGATAGGATATCAAGGCTCAGAACATAAATGAGTACAAAACACGCACTCTTCCTACGCATCAGGTTCGTATAGTCTTTGTTCATTGTTTATCAGATTCGGGTATTTGAAGTACTTGGTTAGGTGGTCTTGGAATGAATTGTTAAGTTTGGGTAAACAATTTACTTTTTAGTCACATGTGATGTGTCCTTAACTTCTAACATATAACTTGGCCTGGTACTCTAGAAATTTCATTCACCATCAGTTGTGCAGTGTTAATGCTACTAGGCATAAATGTGCTGAAATTAACTAACTAGATACATTTCATTGTAGCACTACCTGCTTACTTGGAATCACAGGTGTTCTAGAACCTTTTCTTGAGGATATTGTGTTTAGAGGTTTCTTTATGGTATCTCTGATCAAATGGTGCAATTTTTTCTTCCGAAATTGTATTCACTTTAGATATCAGTAGTAAGAAAAATGCATGGCACTTGAAGCATTTTGGAGTTAAAAATTCAAAACACAGCTTTTATTTCATTTTAAGCATAGCAAGTATGCGTCATGCCTCTTCTTTTTTGCATGCTTCTATTGTAAAAATTGATAGAATGGTGTCGTTGATAGATCGGTAAATCTCTTTTCCTCTAATTTGGCAAATCTAAATGAGGTTATTCTGATCATATGCTAAACTGAGAAAATATCTTCAAATTTGGAATGTACATTTTGAGTGAGTTGATGCTTGTTTAAGACTGATAGGTTCCAACTTTTTCTATAGGTTGCCGACACACCTTGCCGTGCTTATTAGTGCTGTTGTATTTGCAGTTGCACATGTCCTCAACTTTTAAGTTCTTGTTATTCTTCGTGCCCATGAGTTATTTTTGCTAAAGAATTGTTCAAAATCCAATCACAATTCACATTTTTTGGAACTTGGAGTCATGTTGCTTCTAAATTTATATTACAAATACCTTACTTTTTAAACAATGAAAATGAAAATAGAACAACATGAAATTGGCAGACACGTGCAACGCATGTGCCGTACCTAGTTATATATATAAGAGACGTTCATGTTTAAAGTCATGTTATTCAACATGAAGCTAATATAAATTTCAACTGCTACAACCATTCACATGAAACGACACCCCGTACTTGATTCTTCGTTTGTAAAATACTCTTTATTTTACGTGAACGGATTATCTTGATAACCAATTGGGATATTATACAACCATAATATGCGACAAGGTCTTATGCAGTCACA
>CAVNYN010206749.1:0-17996 GCA_963692815.1 Nyctanthes arbor-tristis | reverse complement strand
AAAAAAAAAAAAAAAAAAAAAAAGTTAGCCCACAATATTAGCATTCTGTGTCTGTCAATTTTCCTCCAACCCATTACCGGCCCAAAAAAATTTATGTCCCTCTTCTTCCCATTTTATAGCCCCACGCCCTCACCACACCACTCACCAGCTTTAGAAAAAAATAGGGATCTCCAATTCCTCTCTCTTCTTCCACTATCTTCTTCCGGCTTTATGCTTTCTCTTCAAGTAACTCTCTTCTTCTAGCTTTCTACTTTTTTGTAAATTCAAGCAAACAAAATCAGGAAAAAAAAAAAGAATGCAAGAGGGTCGAGGTGTCCAAGGGCAAAAGCGGGAGAACCAGCAGCGGCGGCGGAGGAGGTGTGGGTCGATTGGACGGTAGACAAGTAGTGAACTATAGCAAATCAAGACCATCAAATACGAGTAGATTTTGATATGACTTGATGCAAATCGAGACCTTGAAAGGCGTAGGGGCGGCAGTGCAGGGGTGTTGAGGGATCGAATTTGGGGGGTTAAGGTTTGTGAGGGACTGAGAGACATGCAGTGAAATTGTCTTTGTATGCCGTTGTTATTGAATGGAAACTGAAATTGAAATCGAAATTTGTGTTTTGTGTTAGGGTTTGTAACTTTGTATGCCTTTGGTTAGGGATTGAATTTGTGTTAGGGTTTGTATGCCTTTGGTTAGAAACTGAAATTGTCATTAAATGGACTAAAATAGCCTGAATGATATACGATTTTAGAGGACCAAAAAAAAAAATGTGCTCTTCCGATCTGATTGCCGAGTCGGGTTTCAGCGGGTTAAGCGGTTTCTAGCCGCTAGAACTGGACCCGACTTGACCCAGTCGGGTTCCCCACTTCTCCCACCCGCTGCCGACCCAGTTACTGTAGCAACCCGACCCGAACTGACCCATTTCGGGTCGGTTGAGTCGGCTTTGTCGGGTTGCCAGATCGGACGCCCAACCCTAACTACATGATACAACATGAATGGTTTGAGAGAAACAAATGGAGAATTCAAGTAATCTAGATTCATAGCCAGTGTAATCTAGATTCAACCATTGGTTATGAAGGGGAATATAACTATTTTACATTTTTGGTCACTTGGCGGGTAACAATTTAATAATTCATATGTGAGATAATCTACATAGGACAACTCACATGTGCCTTAATTATCACCCGCTAGGAGTCATCTAGCGTCTGACGAGTCATCAATTTTGGTTCTACGAGTAATTTAAACGTACTTTGCTTGTTGTCTTTATTATAAAAATCATTTACACAATGGTAGAATATATTTTTGTTATAAATATACATGCTAGCTAAAAGTTACTACAATAACATAATTTGCTAAGATGATATATCTTTATTGGCCTCAAAAATTAAAAAAAAAAAGCAAAAAAATAGTTCATGGGAATATTTTTATTATAAACACATACATGCTATCTAAAAGTTACTACAAGAATGCCATTAGTAGCACTAATAAATCTGGTAAATTGTTGAAAATCTCAAATAATTAGTGAAAGAAGGTTTTAAAAAATTTAAAAGGTTAAAGTATTTAGTTATTTCTAAAAAATTAATTATCTGTAAAATATACAACTGAAAATTAAAAACATATCTTCAAATTAATTTGAATGAAAATATTATGAGAATCGAAGGATACTTTAATGATTGTATAAACCAAATGATGATAGTGATGCTTAATTTGCAATAAGTATAAAAGTTAATAATAATTTTAGGCAAATTATGTCTAATAAACCAAAAAAAAAGAGCAATGTAAATCTAATTGTTTTTTGTTTTGAAATTAGGAGAATTACACACTTTGAACTTTTCTTTTTAACAAAATTACAGGGACAAAGGTTTGCCCCAAAAAAAAAGGGACAAAGTTAAAGTTCGCATAAATATTTTTGTTAATATAAAAACATATTTTTTAAATAAAACTAAGTGGAATAAGTTTTTCCCTTTATATGTTCAAACAAAAGAATTATAACAACAACGTTGTATGCGAATTAAATTTATTTAATGAAAAAATTTATCAGTCCAATAAAAATAAAAAACCATAATTATTAATTAAGTACTACACAAAATACTAATTAATGACATAATTATTTTTATGATTTAAACACTAATCGACTGTAAAATTAAAAGGGTACTATTGATATTATTAAAAAAATATTAACGGTAAAAGAGATATGTGAATGTTTTACATTCATTCCCTCTTTAATATAGTAGTAATATATGACTTCTGAATGATACGTTATTCAACTGAATATTTTTGGATCATCTAGGCGTTACACATTGTTTTCATGAGTTTGTCTCTCTTATCGTTATGCCACCAAACAGACACATGACGTGTAATCAGAATCATTATTTTCATGGCATGATTCTGAGGCCAAACATAGTAAAGTTTGTAACATACGGAATCTCGTACTGAACCAATATATATGTATACAAACTAACTTGAACGTGAGAATTGTGAGGGTAGCCTTTCTTCAAATTTGAATAGAGAGATTTTGATATTGTTCAACTCCACTATACATGTAGTTGATTCTTTGGTAAACTCATTGGTACAGATATGAATGACTTGGTCAATAAGATTACTATAAGAAAAGAAGGGTTTGTGTTTTTCTTGTAACCAATCACTCTAGGAAAAAAGAAATTGAATCCATAGCAGCAATTAAAAATGGAATAAATAGCCAAATGATTCTCATCTCCCCACTTAAGATTCCTATTTCTGCTGCATGACAAAAATGGAGAAAAATATATGCTCACTACATAAGAGATCGGAAGAGCACATGATGATGATTATTATTTTGAGATGGAAGAAGCCAAGATTATTTTTTTTTAAACGAAGAAGCCAAGATTATTAGTTTTTCATATATTCTAGCAATGCAATAAATAAAATTAGAACAACATCTTAGTATTTGCCTATTATGTCTACCCTGTTGACCCATAATCATAACTTTGCAGAAGGCAGATCCATGTAGACAGAAATATACCACTGTAAACTTTTCTTCTTAATATGTAAAAAGCAATAGAATGGGTACTTATGGCTATGGATGATTTACCACATGGACTTTGGTTCACTAGAAATATAGAACTATTGCACCAACCTGCCTAGAAGACCAAATAACTCAATATTTTTTTCATCTAATGCAAACTGATTTGAAAGTTAAAAATTATGTCTAATATAATCCACAGTATAGCCAGAAAGATGAATTCTGTGACACAATCATAAAAAAGCTCAAAACAAATAAATGTTTTTCTTTACAGCGAAAAATTATGCTTATATCCATTTGGCAAAGAAATTATTATTTTGTTAAAGGGAAAAGAAATTAGCAGCTTCTTTGGAGCCTCTCACTACCTAAGGGAATCATTTTGGTGAGAAACATGGAAAATAGCAAAGTTTGCTTCAAAACTTTGATTGGGAAAAGATTATCAATTCTTAATAAGGGAAAATGCTTGCTACGATTTTGGTGAGAAATTATGCTTATAATCATTATGCAAATTATACTTAGCAAAATTGAAAACACTATTAGAAGTATACAATCATGTCTGATAGAGAGAGAAAGAGAGGTGGATTCTCACTCTAAAAATTGAATAGCCACTAAATGTTCCAACGCATTAATTAATTAATTAATCAATTAACCAAAGAATTTGAAGGCAGCAAAAAATAAAAATAGAAAACATTGCAGCAAAGTTTGGAAATTGTCAAACTAATTTCTCTCCAATCATCATTTCTATTATTACAAATTAGCGGAAAATAAACTCACAAACAATCTTAAGAAAACAATCCAATTCATTAAAACATTAGAACCTACTATTAAGGTCGATCTATATTTTCATTCCATCTATGATTTTTGGTATCCAAGGGGGAACAATTAGTTTTAAAGAGAAAAAGTCCTCGAATGGATGCTGAAAATGACCCACTAAAAAAAAGAGAGATTAGGCAGAAGATTACGATAAGCAACCGAGTTGCCGAAGGAGAAGACAAAAAGGCAAGATAAAGGGGCAATTTCACCGCCGGTTTCCACCACCGCCAATTTCGTTGCCCCACCATCTAGCCCCAGCCTCAATCCCAATACAAAAACTCAATAGCCTGCCTAACCACTCCAACTCTGGCCATCAACTATTCCTTAGAAAGGCACAAACTCGAAGAAGAATATTAAAAAAAAAGAAAAATGGAATTGAAACCTGATTAGGATTGTCAAGCTGCTCCATGACTCTGGAATTCCCCTATTCGCATCCAATTCTGGCACATTTCGCCGTAAGAAGAATACGATGGAATCTGTTGGAATGAAGCTGGGTGAAGGAGACAAACGGTAGATAGGAGAAGATATGGTTTCATATTTGTGTCCATCGAATTTGTTGGCATCCCAAAGGGAAAAATGAAAGTCTTTCTATGGAAGCTAAGAAAAGAAACAATGAAATACCAAAACTGTGGTAAAAGACCACAAAAGCCCTGCTATAGGCGGGAAATGCCAATCTTATTAAGGAAGAAAATAGCCGCTTTAGTAGATAATATAGATTCAATGGTGGGCCAATGACAATGTAATTAAAAAAGAAAAAGAAGAAATAATACCACATAAGGTGTTAAGTTTATTGTTAACTTTAACAATAAAACTGTCAACTTGTTAAAATAATTCTTTTAGAGAATTTACATTGGTAGTGTTAAATTAGGTTTTTAGTGAAGTTGTAAGTTAAATCCTCAAAGAAATAGGTATATTTAGTGGTGTTAAGAGCATCCACAACGGTTGTTCTAATTTAAGCTATCTATATAAGAAAGAGATTGCAATTTTACTGATTGTTAAATGACACATAGGTATGTTAGTTGTAACAACTGCTTAGCAATCACACTGAATGTAGTAAATTTAGCTATCGAAGTTTATTAATTCTTAAGTGGACCTCACCATTTATCAAAAGTTATTAATCAAACATGATTAGATAAATAAAAGAGAATTTTTTATAGATAAAAGTGTCAACTCAGGTGTTAAAATTGTATTGTTGTTAACTTTAACAACAAATTATAACACTAAGTTAAAAAAGATTCCTTCAAAAATGGCACTAACACATTTGACATGTAATTAATAAAAATCTTTAACAACGCCACTTAACATTTTCAATGTGATTGAAAATCTCTTTTTGGATAGTTGTTATTACCTGAACACAATTTTAACATTAAACTAGAAAATTTAGTACTTTTGAAAAAATTCTTTTATATTTATTTAATAACATTTGACCAATAGCTTTTGACAATAGTAGAGTCACTTAGATTTAGGTGAGAACACATCCAATATAACACTTCAATAGTTATTAAATTTAAATTGTATATGTGGCATTTAATAACTTCTTAAAATGTACTTTTTGGTTTTGTGGATAGCCAAATTTATCAACACTAACGTGGATGCTCTTAGCAACTACTTTAGTATCAACAATGTAGGTTGTTTTTTGAATTGTTAACTAACAACTCTACTAACAATTTACTTTAGCACTATATATAAATGTTAATGCTCTTATCTTAATTACTACCTTATTCCAAAAAAGATGGTCATATTCCTTTTTTTCCATATAGATTAAAAAAGTTCATTTAATTCTATTGGAAAAACAAATTTTAACATTATAACTATGCACATTAAATAGATGCATATAAAAGAACTAATATTTCAACTATTTTTAAAAAAGGAAACTAGACCATATTTTGAAAAGGATGAAAAAGGAAAATTAGACCATCTTTTTGAAATGGATGTAGTATTTAATTATGGGCAATTATATTGCCACTACAAAATTTAATTGGCACACCACAAATTAAGCATTTTCTAATATTTTCTTATATACCCTTAAATAAATTTACATAATAACCTTCATTTAGATATAGATTATATATATATAGGTATTTCCACACCACATCAAAATATATTCATTTCATTTTTTATTTTCCTTTCTTATGAAGCTTTCCGGTGGCTTTTTGATTAAACGAATGGATATCATCCAGCCATTTTCCTTTTTTCATCTTCAATTATGGAATAATTTCGAGTCGATTTTGACATCATCTTCAATTTTCACAGTGAGGGTGGTAAATTAATAAACTCTTTCTTTTTAAATTTCATGTATCAATTTCTAAGGCAATTCCGACCACAACTGCCAACTGGACAACTCCTTTCATCTACCTCTTCCTTTTGGTAATTAGAGAAACATTTGGTGCTCTCTTGATTCTCATCATCATCTTTGATAACTTAACACTTAAATTGCTTCATATAGAATTGAATTTACAACCATTTGATGTGATTTTCTTTAATTTCAAAGATTAAATATATTGCTTGCCTTTTGCAACTATGCGGATGGTCTGGGAGACAAAAACATTGGTGACAATGGCAATGGCAGCAGTTGTTGATCCCAGTGTCAGGTGGAGATTATCTCCTTAAGGCTTTTTCAAACAAGAATTTAACATTCGGTAAAAATGACAATGAAGTCCGATGGTGGTGTGAAATATCAAGATGAGATTTGCAAAATGTGCACCACAATCCTTATTTTATGTGATTTTTTTGTCTTTGTAATATTTTATTTTATTAGTGGTTAAGAGGTAAATTTATTGTGATGTGTATATCAATTTTCACTTTTATTAGTGGTGGAGTTAAAATGTGGTGAGGCAATTAAATTTTGTAGTGGCAATATAATTGCCTTTTAATTATATGATCTATTTTCTTCATTATTATTCAACCACTTTGTCTCAGAATAGATAATGAAACGGGAAGTTTCTTAATAGCATTTAATTATATAGTGTGAATTTGACTTTTCAAGTTTGAAGGGTCAATCTGGCCCTCTAAATTAAAATGCTGAAATAAAGAATCTATTGAAATAATTTTTTTATTTTTTTTATTTGAAATAAGAGAGAAAATATAAGGGCATCATTTGTGTAGTGTAGGCAGGTTTCACGAGTTACTAGATATGCGACCATTATTGATTTGACAAAAAAGTAAGAAAAAGTAAAAGTATGCAACACGCATATGACTTACCAACATGCTGAACCTCGTGACTTTTCATTTCTTGCATGTTATTTCCCATTCACTCGAAATTGGTGTAGAAATTGATCAACTAATAGTCAACTAATAGTTTTCGCTTAAATAATTGATCAAATTGGTCGGCATCAAGTCTATGAACCAATTTCCAGCAAATTTGTAAGTGATTATAATTTTTTAACCTTTTGAAAGTTAGATTATTATTAATTGTTATTCTTGTTGAACAGAATACTTCACAGCGAGTGGGAGGAGTAATTAAGCACTAGGTTCTTTTCTTCAAACCTTACTCCTAAATCCTAATTTCAAGCAAACAACATTTATGCAAACTTCCAATCAACATATAGATTTTTGAATTAATCTATTTGTACACATCTCATGTATTTATTTAAAGGTCTCTCACCCATCTTTCCTAAAATAACAAATTTCGGATGTGTGTACAAATTTTATACGTTATGTGTTCATATCAACGATCTTTAGACATTTAATGGGCACTTTCTTGTTACATAAACAAGTTGTATAGATTCTAGTTGGACATAGCATACAATAGTAGAATAAGGAAATACACAAATTCCTTATCAGTCACCGCCCTTCTGCCGCAGACATTGTTAGCTCATTGGAAATTGGCTTCAGATCGTGAGAGGATAAGAATGTTTTAACAACGCGCCTTCTCAATACAAAAGCTGGTTGTTTAGGAACTTGAAGAGCTGCATTTTCATTGCTAAACATGTAAACTACATTGGACATGGTGGGACGATCATCTGGGTCTTCTTCGACGCACAACAGCCCAATGTTTATGCATTTTATTAATTCGGGTTCCTCACAAGAATCATGCAGTATTGGGTCCACTATATCCAGCACTTTGCTTTCATTCCATAACCTCCATACCTGCAAGAATAGCTTCAAAGCTTTCACATACTCTGGTGGGAAAACAATTGCAAAAAATATGGAGAAAGTCAGCCACTTACGCAGGCTAAGAGATTCGAGTCTTCCGTAGACTGATAAAATCCTGTGTTTCTCTTTCCACTGATTATCTCTAGTACAACAACCCCAAAACTAAAGACATCCGATTTTATCGAGAATAGCCCATCTGATGCATACTCCGGAGACATATATCCACTAGGTCAGCATAACCAGATATTAGTATGGTAGAACAATTGGAAAAAAAATGTTTAGTAGAAGATTTGGGATTTCCTGAGTTTAATTTTTGCCAATAGCTATCAAACTATAGGAATTAAGGCGATCCTCTAGGCAGAAAGCATATGTAATTTGTGTACTATTTTGTTCTGGAAAGAAGAATTAATGATAGTTTGCCTTAACTAAGTTGCATTTGGTGTCTTATAGTTACAATAGAGTATTGCTATTTATCACGATTGGTGATAATCTCTATATTTGTGTGGATTAAAAATTAAGATTCCTCTTAAATACATAACATGTCCCTACATTTTCTTTGATTTATCATTTAATACAATTGCACTAGCACATAAGATGGTAATAATCACCGCCGGTGATGAATAACATTATTTGTCAATAGTATGATCATATCAATTTAAATGGAAACTTACTAGGTTCCCACAACTTTGTTGGTGCTTGCTTTTGTTCCTTTGCCCTCGACGATTCTTGCCAAACCAAAGTCTGAAATTTTGGGGTTCATCTCTTCGTCTAACAGTATGTTGCTCGTTTTTAGATCTCTGTGTATAATCCTCAACCTTGAATCATGATGAAGATAAAGAACACCTCGTGCTACCCCCAAGATAATGTCAAACCGCTTCTTCCAGATTAGTAACTTGCATAGCTTTTGATCTAATTATTTTTAGGAAAAAAAAATGAATAAATATATCATCGGTTGAAACCAGAAATGAACTATGAAATATAACATTTTGTGAACTAACCAAATATGAAGGCATCCAAACTTTTGTTGGGCATATATTCATAGAGTAAGATCTTTTCATTCTCGTCTATGCAGTAACCCAAAAGGCAAACCAGGTTTCGATGTTGAAGCTTTGCGATCAATGAAACTTCAGTCTGAAATTCGTTAATGCCTTGCATAGAACAACTTGACAACCTTTTCACTGCAATTTCTTGACCTCCAGGAAATGTTCCCTACAGAGTTGTGAACTAGAATCAATACACAATGACAAACTTGATTGTAAATTAATGCGACAGAAGATTATGGAGAAAATTATTGTAAGACCTTGTAAACAGGACCAAATCCCCCTTGTCCAAGTTTACGTACATCCGAGAAGTTCTCTGTGGCAGCCAGTATAATTTCCCAACTACAGGAAGGAACTACACTACCAGTCTTGTTGATTCCCCCCACCTTATTCAAGAATGTATTGGCTTCATTTTGCAAGTCGTCCTTATAACCAAATGCTGGTGGTGTTCCCTCAAAATTGGCAGTTGGAAATGCACGCTTTTTAGGATATTTCCATATCCAAAAAATGGCCAGTAGGACAATAAAACCAGCAACAGAGGCCACAACAACACCTATTACAACCCCTCTATTCTTTTTCTTTTTGGTGCTCGATCTCTCAGGGGTAGCAGCAGCAACCCGAACGTGGATAGCTCTCCCACTCTCATCAGTTTCAGAGAGTTGTTGCAAATCAAGTAGTTCCCTACTCCAGACCAAGCATTCGTTGTCATTGTAAGAATAAGCTGTACAAGAGCAATTATTCAAGCAAACAGATTCACATTCTCCAGTGCTCCCTGCTTTCACTGATAGATAATTCCCAGCTATGGAAACTTGGTGGTTTGCAAAAAACTTGTCTTTTCTCCCTATGGAAGTACTACCATTCCTACACTGCTGCAGATCGAGCTCTCTCACACAGCCTCCTGAGAAATCTTTCAAACTCCAATCAGTATCCGACTTGTTCCTAAATCCAGGCAAACAGGAACAGATAGGCAATGAATTTTGATTGCAGATTCCGTATGCCCCACAATAGGCATACACCTCGCATTGCTGCCCAGGTTGAGACCATACCAAATTCCACTCGTTGATACCGTCCCACCAGATTGTCTGCTTAATCTGGCCAGAAACATTCATCACGAAATGTGGTACCGTGTAAGTATTGTAAGGCGAATACGTGAAGTAACTCATGTTACCATTATCTACATAACTAAAATTGACGGCATAATTAAATGACATTATAGGAATTAAACTAAAACTATGCCCATCCCAAGGTCCACTAGTCCAGTACTGTTGAGTTCTATTCCATCTTAAAATAAACTGGCGCTTAATTGGATCTAATTCAAAGGAGAAAAGTCCAGGTGCAGGATCTTCAGGATTTTTCCAAGAAACAAGAAGCTGCTTCTTTCCCGTCTGTTTATCATAACCCATCTTTCCACCAGGCAACCAAGTATCTGCTGGATTATCGAAACTTTGCCAAAATCCTTCACTTGTTTCAGGTGCTGACTCTTCTCCCAAAACTAAATTCCCATCATCACGTAGAGTTGCCACCACATGATTTGAGTTGGTCGAGGTCACATTTGTTGACCAAATCAGAACCTGGGACTCATCCACAAGCACCAAATTCCCTTCTAGAATTTTCAATTCTGCAGAATTCTTGTCTGAAATAGGTCTTTCCCTATTTGCAACCCATACTACGATCCTTTCAATAATGCTTTTATACCAAATTCCTATGTAATACTTAGAAGAATTACCAGGTGAAAAGAATCCCAGTTCAAAAGTCTCTCCAGATCGGTAGAGACAATCGTCTGGTTTCCAGATAAAGATTGGCCGACCGTGATGCTGTCAGATCCTTCGGAGAAACTGATGTTTGTAAATGAACGTATGAAAACCAACATGTAGAATATAAAAGTAGTAGTTCTTTTTCTCATGGTTCAGAGCAAGCGGAGATACAGAGGATAAATAGATCGTCTCCGAAGTCTACTCTGCGGGGCAAAACTGCTGTTCAAAGTGAATCTATATTGCAGTAGAATTAATGACCAAAGACGTACGGTGGCCAAGTCAACTTGTTCATACGGGGTTTGCCATTCTTTAGTAATTTTGAGTATTTATAAAATGCGATTGAATTTTTCAAAAAGTTATCTCCAGTGCTACTATAATTTAAAACTTATTTCATATATCATCAAATTTATAAAAAAACTTATTCTATTAGTACTCAATTAAAAATTAATAAAGTAAAAATGTAGAAAACAGATTTTCCTATGTGACAGTTTCAATCATTAATATATGTTACAAATAAATGATAAGTTTTCAATTAAGAAAATTATTGATTTAAATAAGTTTAATGCAAAATCAAGTAATATTTTTATAAGTTGAATGTCAAGTGAGATAATTTTTTAAAGTACAATGGTGATTGACATAACTTTTTAAAAGTATAGCGTCAATTGAAATAAGTTTTAAAGTATAGTGGCATATGAGATCACTCTTAAAAACTTTAATTACAGTTGAGGTAATTGACTCTGCTGTCTTTTATTTCCATTTATTTACATTTTATTATTTTCAAGTTATTTCTCGAGACAACGTAAATGCATGAAAAAAAAAAAGAAAAGAAAGGAAATTATAAATATAGAAGGGACAATAAATTTTTTTTAATGATATCATTAAACCCCCCAAAAAAATGCTAAAATTGATTATAGATGTGAATATATAAAAATTACAAATGAAAAATTGAAAAGTAAATGCAATTTTTGTTAGTATTAAAAAAATGTTGAGTGTAACCTGTGTTAACGACAAAAAAATATAAAATAGACATTAAGTGTCAAAAAAAAGGGGAAAAGTCACTTGGAGATTAAAAAGTTAAATCATGAACCAAAAGAAGAAAACGAGATATCAGAAAAAAAGAATGTGAAAGAAAAGGAGATTCACATAAAATGAAATAAAATAAAAAATAAAACCGGATTAAGTAATAATCATTATGTGGAAAGTCATCGATGTTAGTCAATTGTTAACGGTGGTAGTGGTTAACATGTAATTAATTTAGTGGGATTGTTAAGAGTGGTCAAGCGGATCCCAAACACTACAAATGACAAAAATTAAAATATTAAAAAAAAAATAAATGGGTAAAATGCCAGAGTATTGGGTATTCATGAAATACTAGAATCTTTCTACATCTATTGTGCCAGCCAAGTTTAGCTGGAAAGACACGGCATAAAAGTGATATTTTGGGAAAATTGAAGATAAGTCTCAAAGGATCAACACTAGAAACTTGGTTGCGATTGGCTTTGTGCGATTTGTTTTCAGAGGCTAATGAGTCGTGGATCTCAAATCGTAACGTGTAAGTTTTATATTTTCTTTAGCTAAATGCTTCCCACCAGGGGAGGAGCCAATTAAGGCCTAGTGCGGTCCACAGACTACATTGAACTTTGGGTCGGCATGTTAACTTTTATCCTAGACCGCACTGAGACTCAAAGCAAATAAACTCATATACGGCCCAAATATTCTGTTTTCTATGTCCAAAATATTTTAACTTGGTATTTTAGACCCAAAAATCAGTTGGGCCGTCCAAGTTTAAGGCTGAGGTGAAGTTTTAAATTCATATATCCAATCCTCTTTTATAAAACAGGCCCTTAACTCTGTACTTTATAGGCCAATGTGGGATTAAGGTCTAGCTATAATCTTAAATTCATATATCCAATCCTCTTTTATAACGAATGCCTTAACTCCCTTTGCTTTATAAGCCAATGTGGGATTACCATTTTTTATTTTTTTAATTTATTATTAATCTCTTATAAAAAATAAATTTGAGTATTGGTTTTGAGATTATAAACTAATGTAAGTAATGGAAAATGGAAATGATAGCTAGGGGCGAGTTTTTCTTTAAAATTTTTGACCGCACTGAATAAATTTTCTAGCTCCGCCTCTGCTTCCCACATCGCAATTCTAATAACTAGCATGCACATAATATCACAAGATTTAGCAAAGATTATTGTAACAAATAGCAAGGTGAACTCAAAGCTCAAGCTTGTCATACTGATGGTCGAATTCGTGGTGAGAAGACTCCAAGCTTGTTATCCTTCGTCATCTCACTTTTACTGTTCTCAACTGATCTTGTATGCATTATAATTATTATGCGTATAATGATTGTTATTAATATGTCGAGTTCAGATGACAAATTTTGTCACGTAGATATTTTTTTAATTATTAATTTGTTACGCGTCTAGTGATTGCTATTTTAAAATCATGCTACCTTTTTTTTTAAGGATTATATTGTTTATTGCTAGATTAAAATATCAACAAGAAATTATGAGTAATTAGACATAATCAAAACGGGCATTATTTGGTTAAAATAGTATGTGGAGTGTGTACGATCTTATATGGGTATCATGGTATATGCTTGATACGCAATATTATACAGTTAACTAATAATATTGAATAAGTTAGATGACTTAAAAATAGAAAGCAAATTATAATAAAACATTAAACGGGCACGTAAGCAGGTAATAATTAATAAATTATTAGTTAAATATTAATTCAACCTGTCAAATATTAAATCAAAACTTTATATTTCTTGATTTTGTTGTGCAAATTTGATTGTAGGTAACTATTCAACATTTTATTGTTTATTATTGATTTTTTTTTAAAATTAAGATAATTTACACCTAATGTCCTCAACATTTCAAGTATTAATATATCACATTCCCTCGCTACCATTTTCGGTCGGAAATGGTAGCGGAAGGGTGGGGAAGAAGTCTCTGCCATTTCCTGCAGCCAAAGGGGCCGCAAGAAATGGCCCCCTTTTTTTCTTTTTGTTTAGTTTTTTAAATTAAAATATTCTTATTTTATATGTTACCAAAAATGTCCCTGGCTTAACGGAGGAAATTGACATTTTCCATTATCAGGGACCTGGCTTGAGATGTATGCAAAAATTGAGGATCTATAGAAGGAAAAATCAAGGTTGTAGACGTGATCTATTAACACTTGAAAGGTTAGGGACGTTAAGTGTAAATTACCCTTGAAATTAGTAGCCAACATAATTAACATGGCATAATAAGATACATGTCACACAGGTCACTATTTGTGGCAGCAAACATCTTATTTTATTTTGTTTTCCAAGTACAAGTTATACTTAAATGAGATAACAACATATTTTACCACCCCCTAAACTTTTATTATTTATTTTTTTTGGGGTTTTGGTTTTGGGGGGGGGGGGGGGGGTTAACATTGATTGCATTTAATTGACCAATTCAAAAACTCACATATTTATTAAGAATGTTGAATGAGAAAATATCTAATACTCCAGATGAATCGAAAGCTCACACATCGGTTTAAGGTTTTAAAAATAGGGTCTACGAACGCACGTGTAGAATCATCATTGGCTTGGAGTATTTTATTAAAGTATTCTTGGAGTACCTAAATTTTTTTTCCATGTTTTATGTATGAAACTTTTGTATTTAGAATATTCTAAATAAAAGATAAAGTAAAATGCAACTTATCTTTTATATATATATATATATATATTAAAATAGGATAGTGGATATATGCAAATTTTCCCGCCAAAACCACTATCCTACTTAGATATATCTCTTTTTTATTTAAAAATTATATACACACACGCATATATATAAAATATACACATTTTCCGCTAATTAAACTTCATATTAATATCTAATATATATCTTACATATATGTTTTTATTTTATAGGGAAATTAGCCGCACTAGCATGTCTCAAATAAAAGTTTTTGGAAGTTGCCCTTTGACCAAAAGAAAGAGAATAAAAGGTGAAAAAAATTGTATAAAAAAATTACAAAATCCAATTTACAAATCAGCCCTTCCTTTTATCTTTTATGCAGTCTTCCTATGCAAACAAACAGACGTAGAAAATCTCATCTCTCTCCGATCTTCCACTTCCCTCACAAGTCACAACCCGACGGTCGTCCCGTGCTTCTCTTCCGCCGTAGCAACCAGTAATTCTCTCTAGGAAACAAAGCAGCAAGAATTTGAGGTGAAGAGAAACCAGCTAGGTGAGGATTTCAATATACTGATTTCTTAAAACATTCACTCAATTCTGAACTATTGAATGATTGTAATTGGTATTTTGTAATGTCAAAATTTGGAGTTCACATATCTAATTTCTTATTAATTTTGTTTCTTCTCTTTTTCCTTTTGACTAGATTTTTTTTGATAATATAAGTAGGGATTTTGGTGTTATTGTTTAAAGTTTAAACATGGAATGCGCAGGTTACGATTGAGATGGGTAGTCTCAATATGTGATTTTGAATTGATTAGGAATTTGAATTGAGGGGAAAAAAGGAGTGAGTCAATGGTATTGATTTCAATATTTGGAATCTCCATCTGTCTCTTTAGAAGTATTCTTTTTCCTTTGTTTTTCATTTTTTGGCGGTGGGATAAGATGAACTATGTTTTTCCACTTGAGTTGTGTCAATAATTTACTTGGTGATGATGCTATTGTTGAAAATAAGGACAAATAATATTTGAAATTCAGTAAAAAAAAACGAATAAAAAGGGGGGGATTTGGGTTCTTTTTGCCTGGCCTTTTTTTTTTTGTGTAGGGGGGAGGAGGGCGGATAGATTCCAATTTAAATTTACACGGTTGATTTAGAATATTATTTTTGCAAGAGGAATTTGATCGATTGTATAATTCCTGTACAAGTTCAGTGCATCTCTTTATTTTGTGAATAAAGAAAGGCAAGAGGCAATGTATAATTAACTGTTAAGATAATAGATATTTGGTTGATGAGAATTTTGAATTGGAAGATGGTAAATGAAGACTTGATTTTAATTGACTGGTTATTGCAAGTATTTGGGGTAAAACTAGTTGAAAATTGCTTGTTATCGCTACTACATAAAAAGTTAAGTTGGGTTGAGCTGTTTGACGTTAAGTTTTGCTGTTTTTTTCTTCTTTTATTGGGTTATAAGTTGCTGAAATTGGAATTGTTTCTCCTGTAATCACTTCTATTGTTATTTGGAGTGTAATTTCTTTTGCTGAAGGCATCGTCTTTTGTTTCTTAATGTATTGGATTCTGCTAATACTTTCATGCCCAGGATTTTTGTTTTTCTTTATACTTTAATCATTTTGAATTGGTCATATAATTATCCTTGTTATTCCTAGTAAATGGATTCTATAATAAATGTCAATGAATGTGAATTTTGAATTGTTATATTCCAAGTTGTAATTTACTTACAATGATTTTTAGCTTTTCCCCTTTTAAGTTGTATTATAGGAAAATTACGTTTTTATTAGTTTTGATATTTATGGGAGTTTGACAGATATATTTCTTGTTCTTTGGGCATATTAATTAATGCTTTTGAAATAAATAATCCAAAAGTTTCTGGTTGATGTGGAGGTTTTGCTTTACAAATTACTTCAGAAGAACTAGAAACAAGTTACTTTACAAACTCTATAATATCATCTGCCTATCCCCAATATTCACTTGTTCTCCAGCCTTATTTTTCAATCTCTTTTGTTTATATGCTCCATCCTCATTTCGGTTTTATTTGGTTGACATGCATATGGACATAGAAAGTTGATGATATCATTGCATTCAATGACAATATCCAATTCCAAAAGATTTCTAGAACAACATTTTAATAATCACATGTTGAGCCTTTTTTTTTTTTGTGGGTTCAATTGCAGATTTTTTATGATGAAGTGACAAGCTTGATGGCTACACAAAGTTAGTAACTTGTGAATGCTTCAACAAAAGTGTTCTTATTTTTGTATAGTTTTAGGTTATTGTACAGAAATGGAGTTGGTGTATATCCTCCAACATTTTTGTCTAGATATGGGCTCGGATGATTGAAAACTCAAGAGATTGTATATTAGTTGTCTCTTTTTGAAGTATTCTTTTTCCTTTATTTTTAATCTTTTGGTGGTGGGATGGGGGAGATAGAAGTTATGACAATATGTATGAAGACTCCCATGGGACTGTCACCAAGTGCCAAAGGTGGTGGCGCGAGAGATTGGCAAAAAATAGAGAAACCACTAATAATGGAGAGGAGCATTTTTTTTAATAATTAGGAAATTATTATATTACTATTCTAATTTTCTAGTAATCATCTATGGGCTTTTTTGATATTATCTATCGATCTTTGAAAATATGAGTAGAAGCTGTACAGGTAACAGCTATTTCTTCTTATACATTAATCTTGAGATTTCCAGCAAAGAATCACCCGATAACTGGATAACGGCGGGATTGGTGTTACATATTGATGCATAACGGATATCCTAATGCGCTCGACAAATGGGCATGCTAATGCTTTACTAAGTAACATCTTTGTTGAAATCACTGGGACACAAAGTTATGGTACTACAATCAACCCAAAGCTTTAATGAATGTGAAATATTGTTACACTAGAAGTAGGAGATTATGGAGGAAAAGAGACTTCCAAAATCACCAGAGAAATAGATAATGACCCGCCAGCATTACATTCTAAGGACTAACGGACATCGGTCTGTTATGAGTATAAGTGATGTCACTACTACAAAAAAGTATAACAGACGTCGATTGTAATGATGAATACGCGTCGGTTGTGACGTAAACGCCTATGCTGGAGACGCTCTTTTTTAAAATATACGCATCAGTTGCTGGCTGACGCCTAAAGTCCACTTAAAAAAAAATAAATCAAATAAAGAATAGGCGTCGGTTGTTACTATACAAGTGACGCCTATTCTTAACTTTAGGCTTTGGTTGTACAGTAACAACCGACGCCTATTCCCCCTTTTTTTGGATTTTTTTTATACTAAAAATTTTTAGAAATGAAATTGCGCTAGAAAATTTAAGATACATAAAAATTTTTAAAAATTTTTAATGAATATGAGATGTCATTACATAGCCATTTGGACTTTCTAGGAAGAGGAGAGCTCCAAATTCAACCAATAAGTGGATAACAGCGCAATTGGCGATGCATACCAAAGCATAACAAATAACGTGCTGTTATGATCATAAGCAATTCGAAATGGCTATCCAGCCTACCGAGTAACTCCTAGCACCCAATGATGAACATATCTAACAATGTTTATAGGTTCACAGTCGTCGTAATGCCGAAAACCTATTCAAGTTGTAATTGT
>CAVNYN010206747.1:0-14203 GCA_963692815.1 Nyctanthes arbor-tristis | reverse complement strand
TAGATTTAGAGGCAATAGTATATGGAGAAGAAAAGAACACATTCACAACTGAAAGGGAGAAAAATAAATCCAAGAGGTAGTCTAAAATTTCAACAGGAAGTACAAAATTACTAGATGAAGTGGATGATACTTTAAGAATGAAACCGAAACGTAAAGCAGACTCAGTAGAAATAGACTTGGAAAGAGAAAGTAAGAGGCTGACTTTAGAACATGACATCACATGCTCCAACACAACGGCGGTGGTTGCGTTGCAACCCCGCCGAACGCAATGAGTCTCCTAAGTTGGAATGCCTGGGGTTTGGGGAGTCCTCGAGCATTATCTAATCCACGGAGGGCAATCCATGACCACTCCCCTTCTTTGGCTTT
Organism: Nyctanthes arbor-tristis; assembly: GCA_963692815.1. Lineage (NCBI taxonomy): Eukaryota > Viridiplantae > Streptophyta > Magnoliopsida > Lamiales > Oleaceae > Nyctanthes > Nyctanthes arbor-tristis. Next base: position 13,837 of record CAVNYN010206747.1, on the reverse strand, counting down.
TGTTATGGAGACTAAGTTGTATGGAACTAAAGCCAAACGGGTTAAATAAACTCTTGGATTTCAAAATAGTTTTCATGTGGATTGACAAAGACGAAGTAGAGGTTTGCTATTGTTGTGGACCGATGATTGGACGGTTACTTTGATGGGATATTTTTTCTATCACATTGATATAATCATAGATAGAGGTACAGAAGAGAAATGGAGGGTTGTGGTTTTTTACGGAGATCCAAGTACTAATCAACGAGATCATTGTTGGAACTTAATTCAACGATTATATAAGACTAGTTCTTTACCAGTCATTTTTGTGGGGGGACTTCAATGAACTAATGGCTTATTCTGAAAAATCTGGTCCTTTTGCACATCGTCCAGCTATCGGAAATTTCCTCAAGGTTTATCTGGACCAAGATATACTTGGAAAAGTTCTTTTTCCAAGCCCGACTTTTTTGAAGAAGGGTTGGACAGAGTTGTTGCTTGCCGTAAATGGATGAACCTATTTAACAGAGCTTGTGTAAAACATGGAGAATTCTATGGTCTGAACATAGAGTGATTATTCTCGAATTGGAGCCTTCTCAGGGAGAGCAAATATCAAATGGCAAGATTAAAGTGTTTAAATTTGAACCAGGGTGGTTACAACTTCCTGGTTGTGGAGAGATCATCAGGGAAAGTTGATCGGCTACTCAGACTGGGAATATACGAGAAAGGTTTAAAAAATGTGTGGAAAAGCTTATCATCTGGAAAAGAGAAAACATTTGTCATATTCCAAGAAAGATAAATGCTTGCAAGAAAAAGCTGGAGGCAACTTACTCTCAAATTGGAGAAATACAAAATAAGCAACAAGTTCTGGATTTTGAAAAGGAACTCACACGGTTGTATGAATTGGAATAGTACTATTGGGCTCAACGCACTAGGTCAGATTGGCTTAAAATAGGGGATCTTAATACTTCATATTTTCACCAAAAGGCTATGATTCGGCGAAAGAAAAATCATATTCGAGATGGGAACTGGCATGAGTCATTAGAGGAAATGGGTCATATTATTAATGATTTCCTTTCAAATTTATTTACCTCTTCAACTCCACATTTGAAAGACTTTTGTGAAGCAATAGGGGATATATGACCTTTTCTATCAGAGGAATCTAAAAACTTGTTGGACGAGCCTTTCACAGAGGATGAGATTAAAACTGCTCTGTTTTGTATGGGGCTTTTGAAAGCTCCGGGGCCTGATGGTTTTCATGCGGCTTTCTATCAATAGAATTGGGATGTTGTAGGTCTGGAGGTAATCGAATTTTGCCTAAAATACCTAAATGGTGGGGGATCCCTGGGTAATATTTGTTGTCTCAATTTTAAATACTGCAAGCACACGAATCGATTGAAATATAGAAAGGTGAGTAACAAGGTCGATCCCACGAGGATTGCTATAGATATGGAACAACTCAATGAATTTGAACTAGATTTAACTCTAACATAGCTCCAAATGATTTTCGAGATTTGATAAGTAAAATATAAACTAGTAAAAACAAGAACGTTTACGAAACAATCCAAAGGATAAACATTACCAAGGTTGCATATTCCACCAATGTATAGTAAACAATTCATATCTTGTATTGATTCCAATATTTGAGTAATAATAAGAAATCAATCTTTTATTACGGCAAGTAATTTATCGTTAAGCTCAAAATATAACTAATCTAATGTAGATCCCCTTTCGCTTTAAGTGTGTAATTCTCTAAGCACTACATGTAAACAACTTCATGAATCACAAGTAGTCAAATAAAATTATGTGTTGAACTTTCAAAACCAAGCATGGATGAATTTTCTAACAATCAATAATACTTGATATTAGAGATGAAAGCATAATTTATCATTGATGAAACCGGAATCGTGGACGTTAAGAGTACATAATATTTGGAAGCAATAGAAAAATAGAGAGTTATAACTAGCACGGTTTCATCATTCACCTAGATAACAATAAAAATTAAATATACATGAGATAGGAATAAAGAACCGAATAGGAGAAGTTTTCTTTCACATCTAGTGTTTGCTCGTCCCAAAATCGGCCTTTCGGCCTCCTCCTCCTCTGTATTTTTCTCTCCCAAAAACATCCTTCTAAATGACCACAAGAATGCTCTTTATATAGAAGAAATCCAACAACTCTCTTCTTGCAACTTGATCAAAGTTAATCCTCATGCCAGTCTGGCTCCAACAATTTTGATGCAAGTTGTAGCCGTAATTTGTTGATGATATTCAAAGAATTTGGACTTATCCCCAACATTCAAGTTGTTTCAAAATGAGTTATAGATGTTCTGGAAAAAATATCAGGGCAATTGGAATTTTTTAGGCCGAGAAATGTTTGAAAGAGTAAGTACTGCCCACTTGTCCAGCAGCCATCCGGTGAATGCATCAACTTGTAGATTATAAGCGATTTTGGAATATGTTCCGTCCATATTTAGAATTGGATGATAAAATATGATTTTTAGATATTCAACTTTTCTTTCGAATGGAGTAAGAATCACAGGATTTGGATCACTAAAGCTTGACATATGCATGAAAAACCAATAGCTGTACAGACGGAAAGTTTGACTATCAAACTGTTCTGGTTCTCTCCTCTTGGCGGTTTTTTGGTCGACTTATGTCCCGAATATTAGAAAGTGATAAAGATGAATATTATAGATATATCTCTTGGATTCATTCTCCAACTTGAATCACACCAATCTATTATCTGTAATTCTAGATATGATCAAAATAGTGAAGGCTGCAGACTAGTCAACACCTTATCTTGATAAGAACACAACTTGGAACTTGATGATGACTTTTGACAATTTTGTGAACCGAATTTGAATCTTGTCATATGGGATGATTTTGTGTAAATTTAAGTTATCTTTCTAATCCCACTTGAATCATCTCCGTTGAACATAGAGAACTCCGGTTATAAGGATTTCTTTGACACTTTGCCAACGGTCGACGTAATTGTTGAACATCCTGGCTTGTCTTGATGAACTTACGCTATAAACTTCTGACATTTGCAACATAAAAATACATCAATAAGTACCATTTTTTATATATAATACTTCTCAATATGCATATGAATACACATTTCAATTAATTGTATTTTTTTAGAATATGTATTCATACAAAATGGACTTGTGGCATGAAAATCAATTTAGCTCAATAAAATGGTCGGATTATTATCAATTGAACATATAGTGCCTTATAAATGATATAACAAATATGCAAATTTCGACACTAATCAATATTAATCACACAAACCTTGTTCTTATTCCAAAAGTTAAGAATCCTAAATCTATTGCTGAATTTCGTCCTATTAGCTTATGTAATATTATATATAAAATTATCTCCAAAACAATTGCAAATAGGATTAAATCGGTGCACAATGATGTTATTTCTCCTTTCCAAAGTGCGTTTATTCCTGGCCAACTCATCACAGATAATATTATTGCTGCTTTTGAACTTATGCATTCCTTGAGACGTAGAACATTTTGGAAGACCGGCTTTGTAGCTCTTAAACTCAATATGATGAAGGCATATGGTGTAGAGTGGCCTTTCTTATTCCATATGTTAACTTGTTTAGGTTTTCCTACAAATTGGATCTGTCTAATTCAGGGATGTGTTTCCATTGCAACTTTTTTTTTTATTAATGGAGTGACAACAGGCTTTGTATCCCCTACTAGGGGCTTGCAACAATGGTGCCTCCTGTCACGCCCCCGTAAATTTTCCAATATTTCCGAATATCTTATGTTAATTTACAAATTCTGTAGCGGAAGCTTTAATTCAAAGAACGGGGACGGGACGTGCAGAACAATCCAATTTATCTTGTCTTACAGGGTTTAATATACAAAGCTAATTATATAAGTTAACAAATCGTTAAACTTTTAAAGAAAACATTAAAGCTAGATTTTTCAAGAAATATAAAAACACAAGAAATTATATTAATAAATATATTTCATTGATTACTAAAATGCGCCAAGTCATTAGAAAACTTTTACAGGAAAAATAGAGTTCAAATCAATATAAAAATTATAACTCACTAATTTCTTATATGTTATAAGATGTAAAAACATACATACTATAGAGGTGGGTACGAAACTATTAAATTTATAGTAACTTCAAAGGCATATTTATACTACATGCACAACTCTACTCCATTTCACGAGCACAATCCAACTCCTGGCTTGGTTGCTTTTCAGATATTATAACTTCAATCATCTACAAAAATTGTAGTAAAGAAGGGAATGAGTACGAAGTACTCAGTAAGTAACAAAAACTCTTTGATTTACCTTTTATATGAAAGATTTATTTTCTAGAAAATCATTCAATGCACAAAACTTTTCGATGCACAGATGGGCGCTATCACTAGTTAAACTACTACAAGTGGTGTGTGCCAGATTCATATCAATTCAATCATGGCTATGTACAATTAAGTGGATCCACATTTGAATCCCAGTTGACCCCTACCGGAATTCCAGACAGATTAATACAGATACAGAACAGATACCACACTAATCGTCACGCAACAGAGTAGAGCAGAATAGATACAGAACGGGTAGAGCAACTAGTGATTTAAAATGCAATATATCAATCTTTCTTTTCTATGCATCAGATTTCATATTCATTGCTTTAATCAAATATATACTTAGCATTTCAAAACACCATCAATGTTATAAAGGAAATTAAAGTGATAGTTACTCACCTCAAAGATTCCTCGAATAATCTCAAGTGGAAAAACGTCATTAAAATCTTGATTTTTTCAATTAAAGCCATTTTTCAAGCTATAATCCTTCCATATATAGTAAGGGACCCTTTTTAAAGGATAAATAAGAGTTATGATGGGTTTCTATGGTTGATTTCCTTCCTCCAATGACTTTGGACGAATTTTGGGATTTGGAAGAGAAACGGGATGGTTTGGGGAGTCTTTGGGAAGATTGAGAGCTAATAACCCTTTTATAATAGTTGAAAATTAGCTAATTTTAATAAAATTTGAGTTCCGCCAACCAAATCGTGACACGTGGCGCAATATGCGACCGTACACTTGGCGGCAATTTGCTTGGCAGCCCTTATTCTTTAAGTAGTCTTACAATTAAGTCATAGTACTTTGATCTATGTTATTCGAGGCCTTCAACTTAGTAGGGTTTACAATTCGGTGCTTTCAATTCATATCATACTAATCAATGCCCATGTCCTTTTCTTTGAGCGACAATTTTTTGAGTCTTGTGACGTATCAACACAAATTCCCATCGTTATTCAATACAATAACCTTGTACGGTCAATCATTATTAATACAATGTTAACAATTATTTTCTCATTCCAATCCATTGTCCACATATCGACCATGTTACCAATGATCATGTTCTAATTTTTGACATTCATTTGAGCAACAATCTTTCAACTCAATGCAATCTCATTGTTATATTGTAATTATTGATAGTCTTGTAACCAATCAAGTACAATCCTATGGTCATATTTCAATTTTCATCATTTAATTGAATGGCAACTTGCCTTAAAATTTTTACGGGGTGTTACATCTCCTCTCCCATGTCTATTTATTATTTGTGCTAAAGGTTTATCTCGTCTTTTCGGCAAGTTGAGTATAATAAAAAAGGTTACTGGTTTTCAATGCTCAAGATTGGGCCTTCGAGTCTCTCATCTCCTTTTTGCAGATGACAGTTTGGTATTTTGTAAGGCCACATTGGAGGAGTGCTCCAATGTTAAATCTATGTTACACTATTATGAAACTGATTCAGGACAGAAGATGAATCTCCAGAAATCTGCACTCACTTTCAATCCCAATACAAAGGAAGATGTTCAGAAATCTTTCATGGAGTTTTTTGGTTTGGAGCGGTCCATTCTCATAGTAAGTATCTTGACCTTCCTTCTGTAATTGGAAAGAGCAAGAAATTAGTATTTAATGGCTTACATGAACGGGTTTAGAATAAATTGCAATCATGGAGAGGTAAGCTATTCTCAGTAGGAAGACCGGAAGTGCTTCTAAAAGCAGTGATTCAATCTACCCCTACTTTTGCAATGAACGTCTTTAAGATACCGAATGGAATCTGTGTTGAGTTATCAAAGCTGGAAGCTTCTTTCTGGTGAGGAAACAATGCAAAAAAATCATAAAATGCATTGGATTAATTAGAAGCAAATGTGTTGATCCAAATTTTTTAGAGGAATGGGCTTCCGTCAATTATCTCATTTTAATTAGCACTTGTGGCCAAGCAGGCTTGGCAAATTTTCATTAATCCAGATACAGTGGCTAACCAGATTCTGCGGCACAAATATTCCTCATTGCCCTTTTATGCATGCTGAAGGAAAAGGAGACTGCTCATATCTTTGGAAAAGTATCCTATGAGGACGAGAACTGTTGCAAAAAGGAATTTGATTGAGGATAGGTGATGGCAGACATATCATGGTTTTCTCATCCCCTTGGCTCCTTCGTCCCTATTCTTTCATACCGATTACCCCTTCGTATGGTAATCTTCTTTTGACTGTTCATGACCTTTTATTACCAGATGATTCCTAGAATTGGAAGATTATTAAGAAAATTTTCTTCACTCCTGATCAAGAAGCTATTGCTCAGCTCCTTGGAGGTTATCCCAATTCCCAAGATGTTCCGATATGGCATTTCAATCATTCGGGGGAATATACGGTCAAATCCGAATACCATGTGGCTATTAATTTGGAAGGAGACCCTTAGACATATACTAATAATTTGAATCAGTGGTGGAAGTACTTGTGGAAAGCTAAGTTACCAGCAAAAGTGAAGATCTATATGGCGCATTATGAGTGATATCCTTCTGACTAAGTTAAATTTATGGCGTCGCAAAGTTATAGATTCCCCCCTTTGTGATCGATGTGAAGTAGCTAATGAATCAATAGAACACGCTCTAACTTTTTGTGATGCTGTGATGGATATATGGGAAGGAAGTGTTTTTAGTTCTTTCATTGAAAACCAAATTGGCTCAGTAGTGAGGGAAATAATATTAGCGGCAAAGCAGGAATTCAATAGCGAGGAATTTGATATTTTCCTGGTTCTGTTGTGGAAATGTTGGGAGGAAAGGAATTTGTCGCTGTTTGACAAAAAGAAATCTCATCCTCAACAACTCCTCCTTGGTGCAACCGGTTATCTGATGGATTTTTGGGGGCAGCTAATTCTATTGTAGCCACTACTTCAGAAGATAAGTGTGTCTCTCAATTCAAATGTAAATGGGAGAAGCCATCCTCTGGTCTGTTAAAAATGAATGTGGATGTTTCAATTAAAGATCGCGCCTCTTTCTTTGCTATTGGGGTGGTCGTCCATGATGATATGGGTGATTTTTTTTTTTGGCCTTACTCAGGTTAACTATGGAAACTTGATTCCTTTTATTGGCGAATATATGGTGATTCTGGTCAGACTACAAGTAGCTATTGAGGAAGGCCTCTCTATTTCTACTATTGAAACGGACTCCTCGCTGGTGGCTAACGCAATTCAAAACCCTACTACTAGAGGTGACGAGGGAATTATCCTCTAAAAGATTCTCAACTTAATGTCCTTGTATTCTCATCCTTTATGTAAGTGGATTAGTCGAAAAGCTAATAGGGTTGCTCACCTATTTGCTAGATTTGGTTTGGATAGGTGTGTCACTTGTGTGTGGAGAGAGCACCCCCTGACTTTGCTGTAAAATGTTTACTTGATGATATGCAATAAAATGACACTTTGATCCAAAATAATGATAATAATAATAATAATAATAATGTTTTTTCTCCATTTTGGTCTCGCCAAACCCCCAGGACGGGGGGTTGGGTTAAATTCTTGGTCACTAAATTCACCCAATATCACTAAATTCACACACTTAGTCAATAGTTCGATTTTCTTTCCTTACAATTCCCGTATAACATTCAAAAAAATAAAAAAAATAAAAATAAAATCACCCCCATATTACTACTAAACTAATCATTGAACTTCAACGTATTATCTGTTAGTTACTGAACTTATAAAAACGTTATTCGTTCATCATTAAACCATAAAATTGTTAAGCATACATTACTTAAACGGGTTCCATTTATTAAACTTAATGGAATATATCTGACGTGAGTTGACAACAAAAGTGACGTGGTTTAATGGTTCCCCATGTGACAAGTTCGTTAATTTATTAATCATTGAACTTACGATACTAAATCATAACTAAAATTTAACGTGTTACTCGTTGATCATTGAATTTACAAAATAGTGTTTATATAGATATAAACGTCGTCCATTTTACAAAATGATATCGATATTTTTTTAATAAAGTAATCGTAATTATTGACAATATGTTGTTGTAGTCACTAGTTCGTGATTAAAGTTGCTTGGCTCTCAATATTGAAAATAGTCATATCTACATATATAAAGGCATTTAAGCTGCCTTTTTTAACTGTAACTATCGTAGTTAGTCTTTTATGGTACCTTTTGTGATGTGACCGCACTGCCTCCTGTCGCAGCCCATTTGATTTTTGGTCTGAGTGCACTGTTTTCCCGAGTCCAAAATCAACTATCTTGTATAGGAAAAAGCTTTTAACTGCAATTGGGCTGAAAATCAATAATTTGGCCAATAGAAATTATGTTAAATACATTCCAACTTCCACTTTTATATAGACTCAGCCAAATAATATTATATTTTTAATTCGATGTGGGATTTCATCCTCCTTAAATCATATACCTTCCCTTTTAATTTATAAAGTACACCATCAACTGTTGTTTGTTATTAACTCGATGTGGGACACAATTCAATTATCTTTGAAAATTTTATTTCTGACATCCACTTTTATAACACTCAACCTTTTTCTATTTTATTATATAATCCGAAGTGGAAATCTGTATATTGTAATATGCACATATTATTATATATATTTGTTTTAAAAGAACATTCATATTAGATTTGTGTTTATTAGTTATTACATAGATATCTCTTCATTAGACAATATTATATTCTTAATCCGATGTGAGATTTCATCCGCCTTAAATCACATATCTTCCATTTTAATTTCATAAAGTACACTCTTAGCCGTTATTTGCTATCAATTCAATGTGGGACACAATTTAATTCTCTTTGAAAATTGCATTTCTAATATCCACTTTTATAACACTCAATATTTTTATATTTTGTTATGTAATCTGATGTGGAAATTTGGATATGATGTAGGATTTCATCCGCCTTAAATCACATATCTTCCATTTTAATTTTATAAAGTACACTCTCAATCGTTGTTTACTATCAACCCAATGTGGGACACAATTCAATTCTCTTCGAAAATTGCATTTCTAATATCCATTTTTATAACGCTTAACATTTTTCTATTTTGTTATGTAGTCAGATGTGGGACTCCGAACACCTAATATGCACATATTATTATATATATTTGTTTTAAAATGACACTCATATTAGATTTGTATTTATTAGTTATTACATAGATACCTTTTCATTAGACAATTTGTAAAATTTTCAACCAACCTCTAAAAAAATAAATCCGACCTCTCTGAGAAAAATTCCTGGCTCTTCCCCTGCTTTTTCCCCCAATTTTCTCTGCAAATTTCCTTTTCTTTCTTCTCATCTTTCCCTTTCGAGTGCTTAAGGATTCTTATTTCCTAATCCACTGTTCTAATTGTTAATTCTCTCCGTACTTTTGATTTTTCCGATCTCGCTGTTCTAAAATCTCTACCATACGCATTTTATTTTCCTGAATCAACGCTAAAATTTCTGTGATAATACATCTTAATTTCCTAAATCAATGGTAAAATCTTGGCGATTTATTTTCTTTGACAAAGGGGAGTTCATATAGACTTAGACTATTGATTTCGAGGTTCGATAGGTTGAGAATTTGGTCTAGAGGCTGAGGTGGATTTAAGAATTTGGTCTAAATACTTAAAAGTGAATTTAAGAAGATATTAGACAAGTAGAAAAATACTGGAATAGTGAAAAAATTAGTTAGATTATCCATTTTTGAAAAATTCGGTCATTTGAATTAAATTTTTCAATAAATCTCTTAACTATTTATTTTTTTGAATTATCTTTACTATATTGATTCAATATATGGCACAATCTCTCTTATTTATAGTGTAGATCTATTAGTTTATAAGAAATTTCAAATTTTATTCTGTATGGATATTATATTGCCATCACTTTAGTTGACTAATAGAAACTAAGGTATGTTAGTTTTATCTATCTTGAATTGGAGTCGTACTCTTTACTTCAAATATTTTTCCTAGGCACATGCATTCTTTATTTGCAGATTCTTTATATGGGTTTGACACATTTATTTTAACAAAGGACATGAATATGTCTATTCCAATTTCTATTATATAAATCTAATCTAATATTATTATTGTTTCAAGTTTCCATAGATATAGTCGTTCTTGACTAGGGGAAATTTTCGTGTTTGATTCCTATAGTGGCAGTCATGCTGCATAGGTGAGGATTGAAGTCCGGTCTTTTTTGCTCTTAAAGTACATAGAAAATTTTTAATGTAATATTTAGTATCCATGTTTTGTGCTGCTTTGAAAGTATATGTTTGAAAATTTCAAAATTTTCTTCATTTCTCCCTTAGAATTTGATGTTATTGAATGATGATTAAGTTCTATTGGCTAATTTTTATGTTTTATACAATTATGGCATTGTTGAAAATAAAATAAGAAAAACTTATAAGGAAGCACTATAAGTTTTTAAGTATTATTGGTGGTGTTTCGCAGTCAAAACTGTAATATTTTAAAAGCTAAATAACTCATTTATTACTATTATTATTATTATTATTATTATTATTATTATTATTATTATTATTATTATTATTGCTTCCTTATCTTTTATAGGGAAATATGAATAGCGAATTTATTTAGGTTCTCAGAAAGTTGGAGAATACAGGATTTGGATACAACTGGCCTGAGGGCCACGTGTTAGACTGAATTTCTTACCATTGGAGTATAGTATTTAAGCTTTTACACTTATTTTTGAATGATATGGCCTTCAACGAAGAGCAATCATGATGATTGATTACTCAAAATCTAGAGCTTTAATTTAGCTTGAGGGATCAAGAAATGACTCACTTTTAAATTGGGTTCTTATTTGAAATTTGGATCCAACTATTGTACCAGTAGCTTTTCAAAATATCCACTGAAATCTTTGTTATTTTTGAATAAATTTCCTATTTTTGCCTTCATTACCTCTTTTTTAGTAATCATATAATGTACAGAATCAGTTATATATATATTTTGAGTTTTTTTAGCGAGTTGTATGGAAATATTTTATAGACATCGTAAATATTATTTGTATATAAGTTGTTGGGTATTATTATAGGCTTAATTAGAACATGTTCATTAGGTTCACATATATGATAAAAGCTGTGTTTATAAATTAGCCCAAATTATTATATTACTATGTTAAAAAAATGTTAAAAAGAAAAATAAAAGATAAAATAACTTGGTGCTAAATGTTTTAGTTTAATTCATCGAGAAAAATTGGAGAATTACAAATGCATCCTAACAATATTAGCTTTTGTTAATTTATTCTTATATTTAGCAAGCAATTAATCCACTTAATAATTAAATAAACAGTGCCATAACTAATGAATTTTAAGATTCCACAATATATCGAAATAAGAGGGAAAAACTTTATTAAGATACTATATGATCAAGCCATACCATATGATGTTAGATCGAGATTAATTGTTCAACACATGCCTATATCATCAAGTTGATCAATATATTAGACATTATTCATTTTGAAAGTATAATAGAATATATATTGTATTCTTTTTCATTTTTAAATATTTATTACTTGATGGTCTATTCTATTTTTACGTATCATTTTTAGAATGTCTTTTTGTACAACGCACGAGTGACGTACTAGTTTGCCATTAAGCCACGTTAGATATTCCGTCAAGTCTAATAAATGAATTCCAAACAGGGCCTCTGCCCAACCCAATTCCACCACTGGATCTCATCAGTACACCCGCCCCCGCCACGTCCCAACCCTCTACCTCCATATATATATATATATATATCTATATATTTATCTATGATTTCCAATTAACCTGTACATAAATGATCTGTATCTGCGCGCTTGCAGGGTCCTTCTTTGAATAAGAAAAAGTTGGATTGAGTTTCTGTTTATTGTAATTGGATTAGATTTTGATGGCTCCCGCCGGAAATCAGAACCCACCAGGCGGCGGCGGTCAATTTGATATTCTCAAATTATTCAAACCTGCAACTCCCCCGCCACCCAATTCGACTGCAACGTCAAACCCTAATCCCCAACACTCCATTAGTAATATTTATACTAACAATGGTTACCCGAATTTGATTTCTTCCCCTTTCCCGCCGCCGTCCGCTTCTTATCCTGCGCCTAATGGCGGCGTTACTGGTGGTGGAACCTACTCATACCCTCCTCAGAACTCACCATTTCAATATTTCAAGCACCTCCCTATGTACACTACTCCTAATCCTACTCCTCCACAGACGGACTTTGCTAGCATGCAGCCTCAGAGGTCTGTGTCTTATCCGGCGCCTCCCCTCCAACTCCAAGTTCAACCTGCCACCAGTACGCACCACCCCAATTTCCAAAATCCCCCAAATTCGCAAAACCCAAACAGCCATGGGCCGAGATCCCTGCCCTTTTTGAGCGCCCCACCTTCCTCACTTGATGTTCCGCGTCAGCAGCCTGCCATGCCGATGACCCAAATCCACCCCACCTCCTCTGGAGGCTCCGATTTTTGTATCCCTCAAAATGTGAAACTTGGGATTCCGAGCCATGGTGCCATGATGCGCATGCTAAGCAGTAAGCTCCCCAAGGGGCGTCATTTAAATGGGGATCATCTGGTTTATGATATGGATGTGAGCTTGCCAGGAGAGTTGCATCCTCAACTTGAGGTTACTCCCATTACAAAGTATAATTCTGATCCGGGCCTTGTCCTCGGCAGGCAGATCGCAGTTAACAAAAGTTATATATGTTATGGGCTTAAGTTGGGCAATGTCCGTGTGCTTAATATTCATACTGCTTTAAGATCACTGCTCAAAGGTCTATCGCAGGTTGTTTTTTATTTGAAAAGTGCGGTTCTACGACCAGTTCATTGTTTAGTTGACACAAGAAATTTATTATATCATCTAAATTTTATATACTTGATTTATTGTGATTGATTCGGTGTCAATGATATGCTTTTTGGACATGTGGACCGTGGATTGGTGTATTAAGCTATGTATTTGCTGGAAAAACGAACGTATAATACTTTGTCTTCCTTGGAATGAGACTTGAGAAGCAGGCCATTTATATTATAAAGTCTGACTATAATAAATCTTGTAAAGTAGGCTTAGAGCCTAGTGTAGATTGTGTTTTTTTGTTCTTCTGGAAATAGCAGCCGTATTGTTTGTTTCATTTCACAGTGCAATATGTTCCGATGCATGGAGTTTCGATCTTGCAGGCTCCCATAGTTTTCAATTTGTTCTTAATAAAAATCTCACAAATTTTATAACGATAAAGAATTAGCATTCATGATTAGCTTTGACCTATCTCATGAGTAATATGTTTTATTTCAGAGGGTCACAGACATGGCGTTCTTTGCCGAGGATATACACCTTTTGGCTAGGTAGCCTCCTTGTTTAGTTAACTTTGTGAATCTAATCTTTTGGCTTGTCTAATAATCATGTCTTGTTTCAGTGCAAGTGTGGATGGCTGGGTATATGTGTGGAAAATTACAGAAGGTCCAGATGAAGAAGAAAAGCCACAAATTACTGGAAAGATTGTTATTGCTGTTCAAATTACTGGAGAATGGGAATCTGTTCATCCAAGAGTTTGTTGGCATTGTCATAAACAAGTAAAAGA
>CAVNYN010206743.1:0-32851 GCA_963692815.1 Nyctanthes arbor-tristis | reverse complement strand
ATTTGGGAAGCAGATGTCTTCTTCCACCTTGCCTTTTCTCTCTACCCATGAATATTGACTTGATAGGAAAAATCGTGGGGTTTGTGAAATTATTTTAACTTACCTCTCCGTGATATATAGCAGACGTATCTGCTTTTACCTTCACCTTGATCCTGGCTGGAAAGACGAGTTATCTGCCTTTAGAAGAACTTTAGGACCTAATATTTGGACAGTTGATTCAGTCTCTCTTACATAGTGCTTGGATTTGGGTAAGTTGTAGGAGTCTTATTTGTTCAATATCCTCCTCACTTCCTTTATTAGTACTGGGACAAAACATGAAAAGTACAGCTTGAAATTCAAATGCTATTTTCATCTATTAAAGATGGCTCTCCAGTTGTTTCCTTAACAGTAACTTGTTCTTGTGTATGCATTACAAAAAATAAATTTAACTGGCTTTGTGTCTGAATGATGCCTATGTACGATAGGAAGTCACATTCTTGCTTAGTTTTACATTCAACATATTTTATGGCCAGGCTAACTCTAATTCTATCTGTAATTCTCCGAGATAAATGTTTCTACATTTGTTTGTTATCTGAACTGTCAGATTAGTTGGGTGTCTTTCATATGGCTTGCGTGCTGTAGGGGTGTCTGATTCTCATTATAAATTTTCATTACAATGAGGTGGAAAGAACAGTGGAAATTAAATGGGGGGTTCGAAATGTGTGGTTCTCAAACTAGTGGCTGGTCAGTTATAATGAAAAAAAGAAAATGAGAATCAAACTTCATTTTGTGAACATGGCTATTCAATTATGCATTTCCAGAAGTGAGTCAGGATTTTCCCATTGCCATAGCTGAAGAATGGTTATCATCCTTTAGGGGTATGTGTTGCTTCTTATATTTGTGATGCCTCTTTTAACCTTTTGTGATTTCACCTCTCATTCTTGAGCATTGGAATATATAGATGGGGAGATGAATGCTACAACTGGAAGCTCGCTTTTTCATAATCTGTTATGATTTTCTCTGACTTGGGTCTTGCTTATCATGCATATGAAAATATGTGCACAGACATATGCATGTTGTTTATACTTCATTGGATCCCGTGGACAGGTATGAAGGTCAACGTGATATGATATACAACCAGACATTCAACCTAGATCAAGTTGCGTTTGCTTCTGAGGGGATTAAAGATGCTCAACAAACAGTATGTTTTTTGGCAGCTTCCATATGTTTTCTCCTTTTAAATGAATCGTTTTACTTTTTATGTGTTTTAAACCATGCTGTGGAATGTTAAAAGAATTTGATATCAATATTCTGACGTCTTGCATGAGTAATGGAGCTTTTTCAAGGATAAATAGTACATTTGTTTGGTCATTTGAGAGGGATATAATTTTCTTTGTTTTGATTAGGTAGAGATTTACGTGGCCTTTTCAGTAATATGTACTTGTTACATATTTTTAAATAGAATTTCAGTTAGTCATAGATCTTAATCGACAATTGTTTTAATATTTGTGTCTATTTAAAGAAAAATTCGCACTTTTGTCATCAAATTCTTTTATAATCGGTTCATCAAGTTCATGGTGAAATGTATTTTTCCTTTTTAGCGCCCAGTGGGGCAAAGTTCAAGAGTTGTGAGGCGGAGCTTATTGTCTAACATGATTGGAACGTGCTGCCTACCTCCAGAGAGGTAGGAGGATCATCCACCTGTTGTGAGGAACGGCATTCTTTGTTTGTGATTTTTGTGTGGTTAATACATGTCGAAGGTTTTCATATACATCTTATGTGTCAATTCAAAGTTGAATAAGAATGCTTGGTTGCTATTGAAACTACTATGTTTGGGTTACTCAATATCTAATCTTGCCACATTCTTTCCAGATGTCGGCACTGAAGACAGCAAACAAAGAGCTCAAGGGAATGATGAAAACTGTGAAAATTCAAGATATAGATGTTTGTATTTGCCCCCTGATTCATTTTTCTTTAACATGAATGTATTCATGGATGCTTCCCTTATATTGGCCAGTGGAATTTATTTGTGTAGAATTTGCAAGATGAGATGATGGACCTCATGGACGTAAGCAATGAGATTCAAGAGTCCCTCGTGCTCTTCCGATCTAGTGTACCTGATGACATTGATGAGGAAGAACTCTTGGGTGGTAAGATTTAATATTCATTCCTAATATTAAGTGAAAGCATGCTCCACTTGACCATATTTGAAAAAGGGTTGATCTTTAATCTTTTGCATTATTCTTCATGAGAAGTAAGAATAGTATTGTGCGACTTGAGTACAGTTGTTGAGGTTATGGAAGTATGGACTTGTTTCTTTAATTGAAAAACCTTTGGAAGTGAACAAATTAATAAACTGTAGCAGTTTCAGAATATGGCCTTATTAGAGAAATATAGAATTCTCTCACAAATTTTTCTGTACATTTTCTTGTGGGTCAATTGTCTGTACTGTGACAATGGTGGCACTACTCTTCTTTTTTGACATTTTGGGGCAATGTAATGCAGAGCTTGATGCTCTGGAAGCAGACATGGGGATGGAATCTGAAGGTGGAATGCCTTCTTATCTTCAACCAGATAAGGAACCTGATCTGGATGCAGAGCTCAACTTGCCATCAGCGCCAACGGCGCATGCTTGGGTCCCTGGTGGCAGACAAAATGCCGAGGTAACGTTTTTACTTAGCTACTAAAACTATTCTGCCTTATTTCCGAAATAAAAGTTCCAAGTTCATTAATAAAGCAATCAGCCAATCACTTTTTCTGCACCTGAAAAGAGATTTCCAGGTTTAAAAAATTTCAAATGTGGAAATTTGCAACTTCTATGGTTGCTTAATTATAATATAAAGATTATATTATATTGTCATCAGACTGGTATCTAGAGCTGGTTATATATTTAATTTCTTCTTTATTTTGGTTTATTATCAACAATGGATTTAAACCCCCTCAAACTCTTTATTTGTGTTGGATCTAAGAAATCGTATGGTTTTGCTATATATTTTCTACGTAATGATGTGTAAGTTTTGAAAAATTCTATGCCTGTACTTGCATTTATGCGCTTGGTTTTACTTTGTTTTGGACGTTGGTCGGTATTTAATACATGGGCAATATTTTGTTTGTGTGTAGACATTGTTCCTAGAATGACAAAGGATGAAATATTGGACAACCCAAAATTTGGAATTAAGGTTTAGCACATACTTGGTTTCCCTTAAAAAAATTCAATCAATTTCAATTACATTTCACCACAATGTCAGCTACTTAATTTCAACCACACATTAATGGCGTGTATGAAATAAACTTTTTTAGAATTGATTTTGTGAAAAGAGATTCTTTTGGGAGAATGTGTGGTTAAAACGTAATATGAGTTGTGAAAAATGTTTTTTTTTAAAGAATGTGTGGTTGAGAATGAATTGATACAAAAATCGAGAAGAAATGATTCTTGGAAAATCAACTCCATACACACCCTAAATTTATAAATTTAGGGCTTGTTCTCTAGAGTTAAATTTTTAGCGTAATGGGTTGGAGGAAGGTGGTGGTGGTGGTAGTTGTTGCTGCTCTTGTTATTATTATTATTTTTCTTGAAATGTGTGGTGGGTGAGTAGAGAGGGATTATAGGGAAATGTGAAAGATAAGCATGTCTTTGAGGAGTTACTTTTTGTCCTTTTACCAAAATAACCTTATCTAATAACTATTAGTTTCATTAAATGAGGGTATATTGGAAAAATCATTTGTAGAAGGGTAATTTACAGCTAGCGTCCCCAACATTTCCACTTTTTTGAGATTACGTCCCCAATCTTTAATTTTCATCCTGGGGGTCCTCAACCTTTCAAAATCGTTACACCTAAGGTCCCTTGGACGGAAACCGTTAATTATACCATTAATTTTGGGGGTATTTTGGTAAAATACACAAAAAATTAATTATTTTAATGTTTTAAAAATTTTTAAAAAAAGGGGGGACACCCCCCCCCAACCACACGCTAAATCTTTGTGAGAAAGTAAAGTGAACTATATATTTGGGACGGAGGGAGTATTTATAAAGTATGTGATTGGTATAACTTTTTGAAAAATTGTGGTGAAAAAAATTGGAATAATGCTATTTAGCACCACTGGTGCTTGGCACCATATCAAGGTGTCATTAAATGATAAGTTGAATTAAGTGGGTCATTTATTCATTCATTTAATTCCACTTATCGTTTCATGCCACATTAGTTGCCACCTAGATTGGTGCCAAGTATCACTGGTGCTACATAGCATTGTTATTCAAAAAATTGTTGTGGAGAACAAGCCCTTAACAGGAGGTAAGATATATTTTGCAGAGCTGCAAATTTCACTATAGTATCTATTTTTATCTTTTGTTGAATAAATTATTATGGGACTTTACTGAAGTCATTTGCCTAGTGCTTGCTAATACCTCTACTCTTTTCTGTCTTTCAGCTGTATAAACTTATGGATTGCCCTGCATTTTGCATTCTTTTTCCCCTTTCCTTTCAAAGCCAGCAGTGTATTTATTACTATTTTGATGTTGCACAGGCTGAGGACGAACTTGGTTTACCAGCAGTCCCCCGAGCTTCACTCCGAGACTGAAGGCAGAGTTCCTAATGAGAAATTTGCACAAATGGCAAAAAGGTGCTTGTGGAAGGCCACATTGTAACCGTAACATGGGGAATGCTGTTTTTCTTGTGTTCATTTTCAATAGCCTTCAATTAAATAACAGAGTTGTACTTTGATGATATGCAACAAGCAGAACTCCATAAATTAATAGTTGAACCAGTGATTCTTTTTCCTTGTGTGAACTTCTGGATGTATATGCATATTGGTGAGTATAATCATAGTTTGGATTTTGGTTTCATGCTGGTTTAATGTGCCCGCCAACCCCCCCCCCCCCCCAAAAAAAAAAAAAAAAAAAAAAAAAAACAAACATAAAACCTGCCTTGAGTAAGATGTTGTAAGATAAAACTAGTTATGGTGGTTGCTTAGGTTGAACAATCCAAATATGTTACTTGCTCACGCTTTTTGCAAGATAACTAAAAATATAAGTTATAGTATTTTAGTTAAAAATGATCTCACCAAACGTCTGATAAGATTATCTAGTTAGATGTACTTGTGGTGGAAGATTATTAGACAATCCACATGTAAGTTGTTGCATGGCAAGATGGTTTAACATAAGCATCACTGTAGCAATATATCATCAACCATGTTGAAGTCAAATTGTAATGCAAGCAAGGTTTATTTGCTTTTTTGCAGGTTTGCTGCAAAGTATAGAATGGTGGAACAAAAAATTTCTAGCACATGTATGGGTGCTGTTATGGCACCCATATGGGTGATGAGATCAGAATGTCTTGCAACAAGCGCTAGAAAATTTTCATGGAATAGTATGTGCTAAAAAACACCAGAGATCAGAAGTTGACGAAGTTGAGGAAAGCCTATCAGCACTCACAGAAAAGAACTGATGAACTTCCCTTCTTGGGATATTTTAAATCAGATGTTAACAATATTACTAGCCAAACAAATAAGGGGAAAATAACAATTTTTGCGGCTAGACTTGCTAGGACTCCAATGAAAGCAAAAGGCACATCCAGTGCTATTGACGTTGTTAATTTGAATAGAAATTCTAGTTTCTATTCTGCAATTTCTAGTTCAGCCCATCTTTGGGTAGAAAATAGAAATCGGTTCTAAGCTACTGTTTATGGTACTCCTAAGTTGAAAATTGAAATATAATATCATCTACAGAGCTGCAGTATTTAGGGTCCAAAACATTTGCTTGAGCAGCTTCATCTTGAATTTTTTGAGCAGATAAAGAAATGAATCAGATCTTCCCACTACAGTTAACTATGTCAGTTTAGACTGAGTTTGCCCATGTCTAATGTTTGCCAAATATCTCCGGAGCTAGCAAAATCAGCAGCAGAGTTCGACCAGCCATGAATCTTGCTAGTAGAGGAATAAGCTAGAGACGTTTTTAACCTCCCATACTCTTTCTTCAGCGAATGGTACTCACCTGCCCAAGAGAAGAAATTATACGCATGCTAAAACAAATTTCTTGGACAAACATGAGTAGAAAAGATATGCATAACGATCAAATTGTCCCGTCTGCAAACGTTCGATGTTTCTAAAAACGAAAGGAGATTAATGTTTGAAACTCGTGTGTTGTCTCAAAAGTGGAAGTTGCAAATCCTTTGGGTTCTAGAGATTTTTCATGAAATATAAAATCTGATTTGCAATGGTTGAAAATACAAGGAGTTGACCTGCTTAGAGAGATTAACCATCACTAGAACTAGAAGACTTGGGGGGAATAAGTCATGACTACGCAGGCCTGCGGATTTAGTTAATGTTTGTTTGATTTGGACTTCCAAAAATCAATTCTCCCTCAAACTCAATTTCAACCACACATTCATCCACTAAAATAATCTTACACGTAGTTTCGTAACTTTTCCTTACTTTTCAACCACACATTCTCTCAAACAATCACTTTTTCACAAGATTAATTCTCAAAAATCTAAATCAAACACCCTCTTAATTACAAGAGCTACAAGTAGGAGTGGATGTCAGTCAGTTCGGTTCGGCTTTCCTGAACCGAAACCGGACACTTGTCAGTTTGGAAATTTCATGGACCAAAAACAACCAACACCTTGTCGGTTTGGTTCGGTTCGGTTTTGGTCAGTTTCATCGGTTTTTCTAGGTCTCGGATTGAACTATTGGTTCTCTCTCTCTCTCTCTCTCTCTCTCTCTCTTTGTCTCCTCAAACCGACCAAAATGGTTTTGGTCAGTTTCTAACCGCAAAATGCCCATTCCTAGCTACAAGATGCAAGGGCATTTAGCGTAGCCAATCTATTATACGCAACATCATTTTAGACAAAACATGCTTCAAGAATAAAAACCTGGCGTTTATAATTTTTCAGGAGCATACCATGTAATATGTTTAGTTACCATCAGAAAATTGATAAAAAGGGGAATTTGAACAATAATTTCCCGAGCACATAATTAAGAAGCTTGCTTGCAAATTTGTCAGGTGTCAACTAATTAGTAACAAATAAAGCCCAAACAATAAACAGAAAAATGAAATTACCTTCTGCATGAAATCTATGATTTTCTAGTCTCACCAACTGCTGCTTTAAGTTGTTGTTCTCCATTGATAAAGCAGTTTGTTGCTTATACAAGGAAGCAACCCTCACAGCCAAATCTGCCTCCAAATTCTGCATGTTCACATTTGCATTAGTTGCATCAACTATTAATAGTAGAAGCAGGAAGAAAAAATGATTGTCCTCTGCGGTATTTGATCAGTTCAGAGTCATTATTGCAGCTGATGATGGAATACTTCCCATGTATAAATTAGTGACATCTTAAGTTTGAATTTTGAACCTTAGTTTGCACGTCAATAACCACGCCATGGAAACTTGTAAATAAGGCAGACTGTTAAATTTTTAAATGGCTTTTATTTTCCTAGTATCCGATCAAGATGTACTGATCCACATCTTACTTTGCACGTAGAAAAGTTGATTCTTCTCAATCTAGTTGAATAATCAGATGCTAAATCTGTAGACTAGAAAATATGATCGCTAAAAGAACATGAGTTCAGTCTGCAACTTTAGCAATAAAGCACCTGAAGAATGTCAACAGTTCTCTCCAGCTCTGCAATATATTGAAGCTTGCGGACTCTAGATCTTTGCCCAGGATGTCTGCATGCAGGTCATAATTCATAACAAGAAAAAACTTTGCAAGGTAGAAGCTTCATTACAAAATGGCAGAAGTACAAAACAAAAGAGAGGATGACTGTTGAACAACTTCATACAACATATTAGTGGAGTCTTCAATATTCAAGAACTAAGGGCAAGTGCTAAGGCAAATTCCTTCCCAACTGAAGCCTTGTCACATGCAAAATTGCACAGAAATGTGTAGCGGTTAGACAGGAACTTAGGTTCTTTACCTGCTGTCTCTAGAAACATGTTATAAACCTATGTTAGACTGGGGATGTTAGCTATTTAAAGTCTGTCTTCAACAGTGAACAGTCCAGAATCCACTCAGACGTGACCACTGGTTATTGATTCTTCAATTCTAAGAGAAGAGATGCCAGGTTGGTCTCACCTTAAATTCTTGTTTATTACACTAATTTGTATAATTCTATGTCATAATTGTCATTAGAAATTCAGGACTCAGAAAGCAGCAAGTGTTGGGAAGAACAAACAGCCTAGATGGACAGGACAAAGAGCAAAGGTGAAATAACATCTAATGAGAGATAAAAACACCTTCAAGTATTTATAGATGAACTAGTTTTCAAGTCTCAGCTTTTCTCTTGTGATCATTGAGAACTTCATCTAGAGTTTACTTCAATAGTTTTTTTTTGTTTGAACTACTTCAATAGTCCTTTTTTTTTTTTCTCTACAGCTTTACAATTTAGAAATTATTTAAGCAGTTCCAACACAAATACATAGTTTTGATCTACGAGGCAGCAAGCAAAATAAGGAATGAAACTCCATTTGGCAAAATAAACATGATAAGGGCCGAATCTGACCGTTTCATCAGTTTTGTCTCAGTATTAGTCCCGCTAGCTAAAGCAAAGGAATCAGCAGATGAATTTGGCTGTGCAGTTCCAGTAAGAAACATAGTGGCATCCAAATGCTGCAGAGGACTTTGTAAAGCATAATCAGACAAGGCTGAAACGATCGCATTTTCAGGAAATGCTACTTTCTCTTTTCTACGAGGGGAATTAGGACCATATGCACAACCAGAGTCAAATTCGTTATCCGGTTCACCAGAATCTGGAGTCTTCAATTCCTGTAGTTGATCCAGACCTGGTAATGGGACAAGACCATCTAAAAGTGTAAAGGAATCACTGGAAGCTCGTCGGTGTAAAGTACCACTTGGGTTTGAGTCTGAATCACTCAACAAATCATTAAGCCACGCAGGTTGCGTTTCTAAGATAGAGTTCAGGGAGATGGACTTATGGTGTCTTTGGCCTTCAGATTGCAAGTCAATATTGTATGAAGTTGGGGAAGCCGGACCATAAGCTGGGCGAGTTGTGAATTTCTTTTGATCAGGACAGCGAGGAGGGAGATGAGCTTGCCTCGACATGACTAGGTCTTAACTAGCACCTGAACAATACTTTCAAAGCCAGATCAAAACCATTTTAGCGAAAAATACCTAAAGCCAGCCGTTGGCTGCATAAGAGCCAACAGTGGACCTCGCCTCTTACGTGGATCAATAAAACTGCCCCTATTACTGCAAGACAGTAGTTGGCCCACAGGGCCCTTATGGTTGGGCAAATAAGTGCACAAATGATTGGCTCGAGAGTGGGACTGTAAATTTTAGCACGTTTCTTTTTCAAGAAATAAAAGGCAGTATAGAAACTACAAGAACACATTGAATTCAGCAACTCCTTCAAAGTTCAAACTAACATATACATTAAATACATGTATAAATAATCACATGTTTCAAGGATCCAATTAAACAGTTTTAGAAATTGTTTTCGAAGAAATATAGTCACATCTTTTTGCACTTGACATCCAGCTATCAGAAGTGATAAATTGATATGTAATTAAATTATCCAAGTTGCTCGTAATTCATATCATTAATCTAGAAGACAATAAAATTGACATTTTACTTACAAACTTGAAAATTCATAGCCCTAATCATGTCAAGCATTCACACCACAATGATGCATCATAACAAAGTAAGAGAAGAGGGTGAAATATTTGAACTTTCAAATGGGCAATGAATGGAAAGAGATGCATTTTGAATTAATGCAACAGTAAACCTAATATAATCAATGAAGCAACTTGGAATTGAAGAAGAAAACCCAAAAAAACATTTCTCCAAGCTGAAGAAGGGGAAGGAGAAGGAAAAAACTAAAGTAGAGACATCAAGAAATTAAACTCAAATTTCCCATTAATTACCATATTCAAGAACAAAACTACTATAGAAACTATGAATCCCACTAAATATCCCATTCAGTTTCACAATACTTTTCAACATCCAAACGCCATATTGCAGAAGCAAGCAAAAAAAGAACAAAGATGTGAAAGATAGAAAAGAAACCCGAAAAACAATAATTTGAAATTAGAAAACCACAGAAAACCTCTGTTTATTGTTTCCTTCCCAAAATCTAGAACACTATCAGAACTGTTGAAGAACAAAAGAAAAAGAAAAAGGAGAAAACCCATTGGCAATTTGACATACCTTTTTTCAGTGGCCAGTCTGAAGAGAGGAAAGAAAGAGGGATGAAAGCGTCCTCCAAGAATCTTTCAAACTTTAGCCCAATATATAAACATAAAAGAAATCACAACCCCAGAAAAACTATAGCATTCTTCTTCTACATACAGGAAGTATATTATTATACTAATTACAACGAAATTGAGAACGTCATTGGAGAAGAGTTCTGTAGGAAAGAGAGGCGTTTTTGAGTTGTGAACAGCTCTCTCTCTCTCTCTCTCTCTCTCTCTCACCTTTGTATTTCTTGCGTGCGCATTAATGTCACCATCTCGTTGAATTGAAGCAAACGTAAATTTTTTATTTATTCCCATGTATTAATGTTTCCTTTTTCTTTCTTTCTTCTTTTTTATTTATTTATTTATTTATTTTTAAAGTATGTATTAATGTTTCTTTGAAAGAATAATAATCACTCAAATATATGGTTCAGTTTTCCTTAAATATATGGTCTCTTTCTATCTTAAAAAGTATTTATCTTACTTTATTTATTAATTTACCCATATTTGATTTGATATTTATTTAGTTATTATTATACTCACTCCATCCCATTTATTTTGTTCTTTTTGCATTTTACATAAAAATTAAGAAAAGTATATCTTGAAAAGAAATTTACAAACTAACTTCTTCATATACCTTTATTTAATGTTTGACATCTTTCAAAAATTAATTTTACATTTTTAAGAGTAAATCGTGGCATAATTTTAAATTAACTTAGAAAATAATACTAAATATATAGAAATATGACAAAGTAAATGGATAAACCAAAAAGGAAATGTGGACAAAGTAAATAGAATAAAGAGTAACTATCAATTTTAAATTCTACTTATTGAAGATTAGCCACCAAAGAAAATCCTGCAAATGAAAAAATGTAAAAGAAGGGAAAATATATTAAAGAATTGGTCAAAGAATATGGTCACTTTGTCCCAAATATATGATCAACTTTACCTTTTCATAAAGATTAAGAATTGTATTGAGAAGACATATTTTGTAATTCGTTTGCTTGGTTAATTTATCTCGTAGTTAAATGTTGTTTATTTTTAATACAAGAATGGCCGCTGACTCAAACTCGGACCATGTATTCGGTAAAGATGGTGTCTTTATACTAGAACAAACTTCTTTATTCTGATAGATAACTGTTATTATTAATTGCAATTCAAGTAATAAATGTTAATATCTGTTTCCATTTGTTTCTTAACTGTTATTTTAAGACATTATGCACCAAGTCCATTTCAAAAAACTTCTCAGGAGTTTTGTTAAAAAAAAAATTTCACACATTCATGTGGATTTAAAATACACATAACTTTAATTTGAATCACAAGTTGTGACGTGTATCTATGCAAGTCACATAGGCGAAAGGTTTTTGAACAAAATTTTTAGGTGGTTTTTAAAAATTTGCCTTATGCTGTTATGCACCAACACACCTCTCATACGAGATGGGTCCTACAGCAAAAGTATGTCCATCCTTTATAAAATAAAAATTTCATCTTTTTGTGAAGATGCGAGGATAAAATTTAACTAGATGTTTTAATTAGTCAGGGTGTGTTCATCACCTAATCGAATTATATACTAAAAAGATCAATCTTATTATTAAGAGAATCAGTTCAAGCCCTTATACGTCCTTTTAATGATATTGAATTACTTGTTTTGAAATTAGTAGGCATTATTATTGCACTAACATTTGAGAGTCTATTAAAATGTTAACCTTATTAAGAGAATAGTTCAACTATTTGTATATTAGTTAATATACTTTTATATTTATTTGGATTTGAAGTGGGATTTATCATTTATCCTTAGTACATAACACAAAACTTGAATAGACGAACTAAGAAGGAAAAATCGTAAAGACAAACAACTTTCTCTAAACATAGAAGGGTTGATTGATATTTTGATATATTTGTTTGATAAGCGGTCCCTCACTAATAATTTCGAGAAATTCGAAGGGGACATAAAAATGGGATATTCTTAGGTGACATTCTTATGTGACACATTTATATTGAATGATGAAAAATAACCATGTAATCATTACTCAATGAATGTGTGCCACATGAGAATGTCACCTAATAATATCCCCTTTTTATATCTCTTAGAATTGCTCTATAATTTCAACGTATAATAATATCTTTCTATTTGGAGTCGCATTACTCGTTTGGAACTTAAAAAGTTTTTATATCACAAGACAAGATTGGGAGTTGGGACCCACATTGAAAGTTAACATGGTTAAGACTTAAGATCAATAATCCCAGTACCTATATACTGGTCACTATTTTTGTATTTGTCAATCTTTTCACAATTTCATCATATGATACATCACCATCTTTTAATAAGCATTATAAAGGTTAAAATATATGCTTATAAAAAACTATCAAATACATTATTGTTGAAGGCATTGAACTAGACAACGCTAAATATAACTAATTTAACTAAAATCTTGTCAGCTATATTGTAACTAGCCATTGCTTCATAAACAACATATCGCCTAATTCTTTCATAATTACATGTTGAAGAAGAATCTTAAAGTTTAAGATATAATAAAGGGAACTTGAGGACTAGGAAATATATGGTGGCAAGGAATGAAAGAGACATCAACCAATTATGGGATTCATTGAATTAATAAATGTGTGTGCACTATGGAACACACATCATATCATGGAACAACTTGTTAAATTGAGAGTTGATTAAGTCACTATAAAAGAAAGTTTGTCACTTTCTAGTATATATTCTACAACAAAATCAGTACAAAATCATTGGTCAAGAATCATTTCTATTGGCACTTGGAAACTGGAATACATTATGTGGATCTCTTTTTACTTTTAAATAGAGAGAGCAAAAAAAAAAAAAAATACTGTAGAAGGGTTCAAACCTTTAATTAACTAATACAAGTAGTCTTCTTCATTGACATGAAATCAATTACCAACAATAGCATTGGTGGAACTTATTTATTTATTACTATATTATGTTTAAACTTATAACTAATAGATTCTACATTATTATACGCGGGTTTATTTTATTTTTTATATTAAAAATAAAAATATCATCGTGTAACTGTAAAGAGTACGATTTTGATACTGTTATTTTTTTTATCACATAAGATAATAGATATTCAAAGTGCTGGACAAATATGTGAACGCATATTATATCAGTTAGACATGAGGTAAAAGATCGATTTATAAAAAATTAGGCTACTTCACATAATATGTTAACCTTTCGAGATGGAACCCAGAGTTCCTAACACAAAGCTATTATAATAATTGGATTGGATGGATGAGTCATGGGTGAAACTTAGGTTTTGTGGTGTGGGGAAGATGGAATTTTTTATGCGCAAGAGCCTTCTTATTAATTTAAAGTACTTAGCGTGAGCTTCGTCTTCTACTAGTAGGATAATCGTGGCTAAAATCATGTACTACAAGAATTCAATCTATGATAAAAAATTTTGGGGAAAAAATTGAAAAAATTCAAAAGTCACTTCTAATTTTTATTGTTTCAGCTGGTCGACTGCCCAACATGAGAGTGAGATGCTAGCTCTTTGTTGCTCACACATAATTCTGATAGTATGTAATAAAGCACAAATAACTTTTTATATAAAACTTAAAATCGAGATTCAAAAGATAAATTAAATCTCTTGATCTTGCGTGAGACGTATGACGGAATTATGACTAGAATTTGTATTTTAATTGGTGGCATTATGTCATCAAATATTTGAAAGGACAACAAGACTAGTTAAGCTTTCCAATGATATTTTAAAATTTTTATAGATCATTCGCATGACATTATTATCTTGACCTAAAGTGTACACTTGCCTTTTACATATTTAGTTCTTTCCTCTAAATTCTCCATTCACCTCAAAAATTGAATTTAAAATGAATGGCCTTCAATTCTTTAGATTGATTGCATCATCTTTTACGTATGATTAGGTTTCATTTCCAATAACTGAAATATCATTTAGAATAATGACATATTTGATAACGATAAAATTTGTACATAATCTTCTGTTCGTTATTATTCAAGAATATCATATGTTTAAAAAAAATCCGATACTAGGTATAAGTCATGCCTCTTAAGTAGACTAAAAGAAAAAAACATCTCTGCCCTATTCTTATCTATGCAAACAACTTCCCCACTGCTAATTTCACTGGCACAGATACAACCACACATGTGGGTCCATGAGTCTACATGCAAATTAATAGTGGGAAAAAGGGCAGATTAAAATTGCTTTTATATAACGCTTATTAATTACTATATGTCAGTAGATTGGTAGAAGATCGTTAGTGTATCAGATACACTTCTATATACTACTTTCATGATCACTGGCTCAGCCAAAAAATTATACTCCATATTATATACTCCACTGGAGTTTTCCAACTTGTAGTGTTTAAAAATAGCTACAAAGCTCCAAAATATTTGTCTTGTTCCTAGTTGGGGCAACTAAAAGTGTGCTTACATTGTCATATCTATGTTGGTTGGTGAGTAAACTATTGCAAATTGTTCATATCCACGTTTTGTTGACTTCAACTTGGTCACCACTCACCTAATGCTATCTTTTTGTCCAAAGCTGCTTATAATATTTTATAATAAAGCAGCCAAATAATTAGTAAAAAAATCCAGTGATATGTGCAGTCTATCTGATCATACATATATACATATCAAATAAGTAAAAATAGTATACTACGTGCAGATGCCAGATGGTATAAATTTTATAATATATGCAGATGGTACGCTTTATGATATCATCTGTACATATGACGTGCATCCGCATTATGTATTCAAAAAAGAGACTCCATAGATGCACGCCACATGTGCGAATGGTATCATAAGGTGTGTATCGGCGGACACTAAAACTCCTTATCAAATTCTATTATATTAATCGTGTTTAATGTGTCTAATTTATGTTTTAGGCCTAGCTGAACCTCATTACATGACTTAGAATGAAGGAAAAGATTCAAAGATGATGATAGGTAATTATGTGGTTGATAGAACTTGTAAAATCAACCCCATAATCATTGTTTGATATCAAGCTATATCAATTATTACACACCTCTAATACCTAATTAGGGAGAATTTTCTAGCACCCTCCATCATATCGTCCTCCGCCTCAAGTGGGTGCATAATGTATATGTACGTTATGTGAAATTGAAATTTCAAGAGGCATGTACATATACTCCCACTTGGGACGAAGGGTACTGCCATAAGAGAACACTCCAAAGGTGCCAGAAACGCACTAACCTACACCTAATAGTTAGATCAAGTTTTACTACTAATCAAGGTTTTTAGTCGTAATTGATCAATGAAGTAGCGGTGGAGCTAGCTCCAACCAAAATAGACGAATACATGAAAAAATTACAGTAAACGGAAAAAAAAAACTAGCAAGCATAATTTAATTTGTGTTCCATGAAAGATGGTTAGTCGACAAATTAGTGTGCATATAAGATGATCAATATACAATTTCACTGATTTTAAAATGTTTATTAATTTTAAGAGAGTTTCCAAAGTCATGGTTAATTTCTTCACATTGAGACTAATTTTTATGGAAATATTTATTTATTTGAATTCTAAGATCATATATAGTTATTGAACCTTACATAGTCGAATTTTTATTTCACTAGTTCAACAAGTAACTCAACAGTAAAATCGTTGGCTTAATTCCTATAAAAATGATGATGATGATGTTTTTCAGGTCTCACATTTTCTAAAGTTGCCGATTTAATTGTAAACCGAATTATCTAATTAATCTTGATTTGCAAAACTTCTCAAACCATCTAAACTCATTTCCTTGTAATCATATCATGAATCAGTAAAAAGCAAAAAGAAACCTTCTGCTATTATTACCAAAGAGAAGTGCAAATACACTTCACCCATTTTGGTTTTTTCGGTCCTTTTTTCCCTTTTTTCTTTTTTTGGAAGGGCATGGAGAAGTCATAATTTATTGCACTCAAAATGTGTGTGTGTGTGTGAGAGAGAGAGAGAGAGAGAGAGGTTTTGGTGCGTTCAAACTGTAGTGAAAAGTCGAGGCTTCGACAGTGGATTGTAATAAGTGTCGTATAAAACATGAGTCTTTTTTCTAATAATGATGCATCTAGTAATAATACCTTATCAAGCAGTACTAAATTCGTTGCAAAAACTCTAGTGTCGGGATTAAAAAAGAAAAATCTAGTGTCAAATTTGATAAACATTAAATTTATTATTGGTACCTGAATAACTTGGGAAAAAAAATTCAGAAAATTGGTACCTGAATAAATTGGATATTTCAAAAAAAAAAATGGATAAAAATTTAAAATAAAATTGAATTGATGATAGAATGTGGTAGGTATTAAAGAGAAAAAAGTCCAGTACTCCATGGAGTACTGAACTCGGTACTCCTAACCAATCAAGAGTCTATATGTGGATTCATGGGAACCAATTTGTTATTTAATTTGGGCCCTAAATCTCACATGTAAGTCTTTGATTGGTCAGGAGTACTAAGTGTTCAATACTCCTAGAGTACTGGACTTTTTTCCGTATTAAAGCCAACTAAAGATGGTAGAATAAGTTGCAAATATTTTCATCGACCTAGTGGGAAAAATTTTTAGAGGGAAAAAAATTCTGAAGGAGAAAAAGTAACACCCATAATCTCACTCCTCAAATCGAGAAAAAGATGAAATCCCGGAGAAAACCGGCCTAAGATTACCCACCAAAAAAATTGTTTTCCTTCTCCAATTGAACCTAGTCCATCGAACCAGAACCTCTACTTCCAAAATCAAATTCAATACGGCATTGGGGCAGAGTTGGGTGGGCTTCATCATAAACCGAAGCTGGGAAAAGAGGCCAAGCGCAGCCAACAAAAATGTCTAGTGAACCATCTCTGTTCATTTTTATTTTTAATTACAACATCTATATGTAATTTCTCATGCTTATAGATTATTGGCACACAAACACCAAAGTCGTTATACTAAAAATGATCTTTCGCTATACGTATGGCGGACACACGTGGCAAGAGATTATTGAGGAAACTTACACTTAGTGGCCCCTCTGTATGTGAGACTCACACAGTTGTCCAAATAATCTTTCACTTGCGTATGTGTATGACGGGATAATCAGATTATACATCTAGCATGAGATTATTAATAGCTTCATTGATAAGTTTTCAGACATATGGCCACAAAATGTTGTGGATTTTATATGAAAAAGCATAAAATCCCTTTTTAACAATATACTTTCAGGAAGAGAGAAAAAAAGGGCAAAAAAGGCCACTTATAATACTTTCCATAATCTTATCCTAATCCACTTTTCATAAATGGACGGATTCTCATCAGATCTCCAAACCATATGAGGCTGATAAAGACTCTTGAATAACTTAGATTTCCTATAAAGCAATCTTTTTGTTATGAAATAGAATGAAAAATACGAGAAAACAGATAAAAAATAGAGAGAAAACTCAAGAATTCGGTGTATATTATGAGAACCAAACACTCTTATTTATAGATACAAGTCTAGGGTTTTTGGGGTAGAGTAGTCATTCACAATATAACTAAATAATTTATAACACTCCACCTTGAATGACTAATCTATACAACAATTGTCTCATTAAAAACATTATTTGAAGAAAAACCCAATGGAAGAAAAACAATACCAAACTAAGGAAAAAAGAGTGCAATTGATTTTGAATAAATTTTGGAGCGTTCAAGATGCTGCCTCATTAAAACCTTGCCAGAAAAACCCGACAGGATAAAAAACTGGTCGAAGGAAAAAGAGTACAGCTGCTCCCCCTGAATTCGTTCAATAATGGTCCTCTTGTATTGAATCATTTTGTCAAATCTTCAATGCGTTTCAAGACCTACCATCGAAAAAACCCTGTAGGAAAAAATCCAGGTAACAGAAAAATACATTATTCTTTGATACGCTGTTAAAATTGTCTCGTTAAAAACCTTGCTAGGAAAACCCAATGAGATAAAACCTTAGTCAAGGAAAAAATACTACGCGTATCTTTCTTATCTATATTGGCAATCTATACAAAAACTTTCAGTTCTTTATATGCTTCAAGCATATCAAATGCTTCGGAGATTATACCATATTTATGATATTTTTAAGATTACCAATTGAACAGAACTTCATATTTCAACTCTACCACCATATATTTAATGATACTTCCACATAAGTACCTATTGATATTTTATTGACATGATATATATTTTTAAATGACTTGACTGCTGGTCTTGACATATAGCAATCTACTGGATTACATCCTTTTGTTTTGGCCAATATTCAATGTCATTAAATTTTTTATGAAAATTAATTCATCATCCTCGCAATCATTGAGCTCATTAATATTTATTTATTGTCAACAACTATTTCTTATCGATTCCATTTGATTCTCAGTGTAGACATAATAATTTGAGATCTCTTTTATTTTACTATTTTTAGGTACTTGAACCTCTTCAAGGGTTTTCTGATTAGTTATATATATATACTATTCTAAAGTAATATGTCTCAATATGACCATCATATAAAATATTTGAACCATATTCTATTTCCAAAGATGTTTATTTTAGAATCGATCGTCGTCATGCTTCAAGCATGCTATTAATATCTTAAATCTTCTTAGCACTTAATTTAGCACACACTATTGGTAACCATACGGTCAGTAATCTGAAATGTAAACTATCTTGCAAACTTCAGGTTTGCATTATACTATGCAATGACTATAAATACGCATTTCATATATTTGTTACCAACTATCAATTTCTCCCCCTAATGCTGAGAAAACTTAGTGAATGAAGCAACAATCGACAAATCACGTCGTAACAGGTCAGCCTTCGGGGATAAAAAATAAATGTTATATAAAGGTTCCAAAACTGAACTTGTATTCTCAGCATTCAAAAATATTCATCTCAATTCTATGGTGGCGCGATTACACATAAATCGCATTTATAACATTTAGTAAAGAGAGGCTTCTGACTGTAAGCCAACTATCAAGGGAGTATCATATAAATTTTATATTTGGCAAATTTATTGAGAATATCACTGCTATCTATGAAATGTTGATTTCACTCAACCATCAATGATTGTTCTCATTAAATAGTATAAGATCAAATAACTTGAGGCATATCCAATGGTTTTGCTACACCATAGGTAAACAAGTATCTCAACCAAAATATAAATCATTAATAATTTTGGGATAAGTTCACTAACAAGACGTAAATGCCTTTATTTTATATCTAGAACATTGCTTATAATCAATCAATATAAGCAAATAATCTTATAAACTTCAGGTTATGAGTTATATCGTACATGTGATCTCTAGTGGATCCAAACATATATGGTCTACATGGAGGTGAATGGACTCATGGTTCACCCCTAAATATTTTCTAAATACGTTTGGAAACATAGTTTCAAATTTAGCTAGTGATAAGTTTGTAATCTATTTGCCTTGAGAACAGATGATACATGAAATCTAAAGAACTTCCAATTATTCAAATGATTCTTAATATTTTTACTATAAAAAAATTGGGATGGTCGAACTAGTCATGCAAAATAAAAAACTTCCAGCTTAACAAGAATTTTCAAATAATAATTGAACTTCTAGTTCAATATATTTAATAAAATCTATGAGATTTTATATGATTGTCCATAAATCTTTAACATGACATCTTTAGGATTTTTGTCAGAATTCAATTCAGAAAATATCACTACATTTATTATATTACTTGTGATATTTGTCGAGATTTGTACTTCGAGTACGGTAAAATATTCCTTGACAAGATATACTCATAAAATCTTCGGGATTTCAAATATAAATTTTATGAATATCGAATCAACTGAAATCCTAGAATCATTAGGATTCTATATTCTTACAGAATACTCGTAACAATCTCATTTATCAATAGCAATAAATTATTATTTCAATTTAGATTCATATAAATCTACTCTTCTGGAGTAGCATCAATCTAATTAAGCTATTACTTCTTTAAGAGTAGTAGTATAACATTTTTCAATATCATTTAAACTGTAATAAAAAGAATCATTGAAATACTAGACATAATAATTTTTCACTTTGATGATATGTAATATTCAACTGGAATATCAATGTATTGTGCATCTGTCTATGAAAACACAATAGTTAATTTCACATATTTTGCTCTTCGAGAGCACAACATATTCAACTAGCATATTATATTTATAGTATTTTTTCAAGAAATCTAATGGATTACACGTTCTATGGCTCTTCTAGAGCCTACCATATTTTTCTAGAACTAGAATATGAGATTTAATTGTGAATCTCCCTTTAAAAATATCATAATAATCTTCTAGATTATTAATGAATTTGAGATACTTTTCCTTCTTTTTTTTTTTCAAGAAATCACTTTTTTTAATGTTCTAGATCAATACTAGAATTCTAAAGGCAGTAATTCATAAGAAAATACAATCAATAATAATTTAGATATCTTAATATAACTAATTATCTAAAATAAGTATCACCAATAATATAATAAGAGCATATGAATTTCCTTTAATAAACTCACTCATTAACTCTGTCGGTGTATGAGATGGGTGACAATGAAAGGAAAGTGATTAGTAAAAGCTTATATAGAATTCAAAGCTATAAAAACTTTTGTTCATAATTCATATAGAAAAAACCGATTTAGAGTTTAGATTTAAATGAAATCTTCTGGATTTCATAAAAGATCTTTAAGAGTAATTTTCAAGATTCACTAGATATAATTTATACAAAATTTGCTCTTCAGGAGTATACTCAATCTAAATTGCTACTACTTTCTCAAGTAGCAATGAATTCTAATATTAAATTTAAATTTGCATAGATATATGATCTCCATGGACAATACATTTTATACTTAATAATTTAGTCGACTACTGCTACTGGAGTAGTTCAATATTCTTCTGAATCATAAAATTTGTAACAATTTGTTCTGCTGGAACAAATAATATTATCTTATAGTACTAGTACTAATGTGATTCTTCAAGAATAATCATTAAATTCTTTCACTAAATTTAAATCATACAATGACAGGCTCTACAGGAGCAATATCAACCTTTTATTGAGAATTAGTACTGATTTAAAATATTGTTACTTCCGGAACAATAACTAAATATTCTTTAAAAATATTCAATATAGATCTTTTATATTTTTCTCCAAAAATAAGTAATATTTAACTGAAATATAACAATAAATTATGCCACTTCAAGATCATCATATATTGCTCTTTTTGAAATTTATTTAGACTATTACTACTTCAGGAGTAATAGTTTAAAACACTGAAGCCATGTAAATTAATAACTATATCTTATATGAATTACTCTTGATGTACAAGTAATACTCTGCAGGAATATTATAACTGGTTGTGCTACTTCAAGAGCAACAACATATAATACAATATTATATATTTAACAATAAATAATAGACACATATAACAAACAAATTATATGGTTAATGATTAATATAATAATAATGAGAAGAAAAGAGTATCTAATAGAACACAAAATAATAATAATAAACAACAAAAAAAAATAGGCTTCTTCCAGAGCAGAAATTAATATATTCTTGTAGAATATCGAATATTGGTTGTTTTTTCAAGAAACAACAATCAACAATAATTCTCATTATATCTTGCTCTTCAGAAGTAAATTAAATTTTTCTAGAATATTTTAGTAAGAGATAAAGTTGTAACTTTTCACTAATCACAACAAATATCTTATCAAATATTTTTTCCAATTGTTTATAAGGAAACAAATTATGTTCCCTTTATCATATCATAATTCTTGACATATCTCAAGACTTTTTTAATATTATTATTCATATACATATATTCTTCAAGAATATTTAATATCAAGAAAATTTGTAATTTTTCAGGAATTTATACATAATAATCTTCAAGATTATTAATGTGATGGAAGGCTACATCCCCATAAATATCAACATGTTAATTATAATATATGGGGATAATCATGTGAAATTTAAAACTTAATCCAATAAACAACATAACAATTAATCCAATAAACATCGTATCAATTACGATGCATGGATCTATATAAGTTTATCATATTGTGGCTAGAGTAAAGTATGATTAAAATGAGGTAAATAGTAGCTTTCATATTTCCATTCATCCATAATAGACTGCCACAATTATTTCAGGAAAGGAATCAATTAAGAGATAATACATGATCTCCTTTCCATTGTAAATAAAATATCAAAAATTCATTGAATTGAATTTTGGCTTTCAATCTCCATATATGCACATAAAAGACGTGTGCTCTTCCGATCTCAAATTAATTTTTGAGATCAAGTCATATACGTGATAAAAGTAAAAAAGACGACAAGTTTAACTCTTACACAATGATAATACAAATTAAGGGATAATCTTACCATTAAATTGGCAAGTTATTCCACCATTTGAATTGGCAGATAATTTTGTAAAAAAAAAAAAAAAAATTAGAGAAGATGTTACCAGTTAATTGGTACATCATACTATACTCGATTAAATTTAACTTCGATTGACAAAAAAAAATGATTGAATACTATGACTTGTGATAGCCGCATGAAATCGGCAAATAGATTAGTTTTGCATAAACACATTGGATGAAAAGAAGAATTCAATAACTTGCATATTAGAACCATGTGAAGCAATGATGAACCATGATTCGTGAAACGGAAATCAAATATGATTTACTTGATTCCCGTTTCCAACAAAAGAGATTCTTACTGGACCTAAAACCGGTATAAAGAAACGATTTGAAAATCAAACAATCGATCTCGTATGTAAAATATTTTGAGCTTTTCGTATTGATAACGTGTTATGAAATAGAACGAAAAATACGGGAAAATAAATAGAAAACTCAAGAATTCTATGTATATTATGAGAACCAAAGACACCTATTTATATATACAAGTCTAAGGTTTTGGGGGTAGAGTAGTCATTCACAATATAATTAAATAATTTATAACACTTTTAATGTTTAAAGAATTACCAAATTATTATGTAGATATATACATATATCGTTCCACGAACACAAAACACCACACATTTGTATTGTATATACATGTGCAGAATTTGAATAGTCGTGTTAACAACATCATCAATAATTTTTCACACGTAGAGAATGATGTCGTGGATTTTGTGTGAGAAATTATCAGCTGAAGTATATATGGAAATTTTTATTTTAATTTTTAATTTTTATTTATTTATTTATTTATTTGTGTGCTTCTTAGCCAAACTATTATAGATGCAAGTAGCTCAATGGGCTATAAGACAGTTTTTCTATGAAAAAGTGATAGCTCCTATATGGAGCTAAAAATCTGACATGGACAGCCAGGTGGAACTCCACATTGGCAAGACAAAATTCCCACTATTTTTCGGACCCACAAACTTTCCCCCCTCATTTGTACCCGGACCGCACCCAAATAATTCAATTTGATACCCCCACCCCCAGCCAAACCCCCCCCCCCCAACGTCACAGACAAAATCGCACCGTCTGTACCCCTCTCCGCCGTCCGTCTCCACACCCCCAGTGGCCGGCGAAGCTGATCAAGGCCGAGAAGGTGACCCATCCAGCCCAGTTAACCCCAAGCGAAAATATCAGTTAAAGGGCCCTTTAATCGAACTGCCCGCTGCGGCCCTTCGTGGACGGTTGGCCGGCGGACATGGTCCGACGACGGCTTAGGCCACCTGCACCCTAATATTGTGATAGAAATTCATGTGAATGAGGTGATGTAATAAGTAGTAACAGCCTTTGCTTGCTTTTGCGATCGTTTTTTTTTTATATTTTTTGGGTAAAATTGCCATGAGAAGAATATGCTCAACCAAACCATTAAGCTCATCCAACTATTTCGTGTCTTCGTGCAGTGGGTTATAGTGCCGCCTTATTGTGTATTTCTGATCAGTCCCTTCCCCTACTGCCGAAAGGAGCCTAGGCCGGTGCCAGCAGCTACGACCTTGGGGCGACTTTGAATTCCCCTCCATTTGCCAGCAGAAGGCTCTGCCTTTTTTAAGGTAAAGCTGATGTACTAGCTACGGGTTGAATTATGTTGTGTGAAAATTGAGTCTACTGTTGTTTAACCACTTAATTGGCCATGCACGTAGTTGAACCGGTTGGCCATGCACGTGAAGAATTATAAGAGGTAAAAATGAAATCATAATCTTTAACATAATTTATACTACCTGAACTGATTATTAAACGATGTAGTAAAATGGAAGGGTGAGGAAAATTGGACCTGTTTGCCTGATAGAATTGGAATTTTCAGCCTATATATTGACAAATTAATTATATTTACGAAGTTAATCAGCAAGGTATTAATCGGCCTAGCACACTTACAATTATCAATATTGTTGTTAAAGGTCGACAATTGCGAGAAACATTATGGACAGTAATTTGCCATTACTTTTTTGAAAGTTTCATTTTCAGCCTCAAAGGTTATATAATAATAAATCATTAGTACCTAACAATACTTTCTTAATTGATAAACTATTAAATATAGAATTGAGTTGTATGCGTTTTGCATGATCATGAACCTTTATTCATCTCTTAGTGGCGTCATGGTAAATGCAATTGGTCTAAGAGCAATATAATATTTTGGTATTCCAAATCACTATGGGGTAACTTTCTATTGTGGAGTTTAACTATTATTCTTGTATTGCAAATAATAGTAATTAATATAATTAAATGACTTACAACGAAGCCTAACATTAAATCTGAGATTTCAAGAAGTGAAATGTGGACGCAATGTGCCTCCATTGTGTTGTCCAGCCATTCTCGGGCAATGATATATGCTTCAATTTCACATTTAGGGTCATTTTTTGTAGTCCTCCTCCGTTTGATTCAATATTGGATCTTCGTGAAGTCCAACTTTTATTTGTTTTATATATGTGTTAATTGTATAATCTTGTCTCTACTAAGAGAAGCATTTGTAAATTGTAACATATATTGTTCAACAGTAGAATTCACTCGGAGGGGTTTTTGCTTTTTTGGGCATTGTAGGTTGTTAGTTCCTTAGAAGTAGTCATAATTTGATACTTTGTTATATGTGTGGGGAAAATGTTGCCTATAGGTTTGTTGTTGGAAAATAGTGATAATCACAAATTGATATCTCTCCCACATATGTACAATCGTAGCTGTGGCCAATCCTGCATATAGTGGTTTGGACTTCTACAACTGTGGCAGATTCCGTAATTGGTTCCCAAGCTCACCGCGTTGTACAAATACATCGCACTGTCCACCTGCATTATTGGAAGTATTAGACAAAAATGCGCTTAAATTTAACTTCTAATATATTTCAATAATCAATTATGTGCTAATTGAACTCTATAAGGATAAGTTGTCCTAAGTATAAATTTGACCTCTATTGCAATT
The DNA here is from genome assembly GCA_963692815.1 of Nyctanthes arbor-tristis. Classification (NCBI taxonomy): domain Eukaryota; kingdom Viridiplantae; phylum Streptophyta; class Magnoliopsida; order Lamiales; family Oleaceae; genus Nyctanthes; species Nyctanthes arbor-tristis. The sequence goes on along the minus strand of CAVNYN010206743.1, from coordinate 7,345 downwards.
TCCCTTGTTGTATACATATCGGTTTGACAAGGGGGAAATTTGTTTGCTTCAAATTTGACTACGTGTGCCTTGATATTAGATATTCAATTCTCGCTTCAAACAGACTTTTAATTACATCAGTACATACATACTCAGTATGCACGATAACTTTAGTGATACATGCTCCAAATACCATGTTCTACTAGCACTAGTCCATCAGATCAAATTTGGACCGTAACATAACGGATATCCAATGCCGGATCAGTCTTTTCCAAGGCATGAGGTGAGTTTTAGATAAAAGGCCCATAAAGACTTGTTAGAAAGGTTGCATGGGGCACTAATAGTTTGCATGTGAAGCTAAGCATGAAAAAGAAAAATATACATTTTAACTATTATGCCAACAATTGAAATTTCAACAATGTTCTTAACCACTAATGCAGACTAAACTTATTTTTTATTGAATTTGAAGATGACTAGTTTCATGAAAAGGGATGAGACACGATCTAGATAAATATTTCCATGTTCGTGAAGCAGACGAGTTGTTTGCCAAGTGAAGGCCTTTCCTCCCTCTCCAAGGAAATAAGGAAGAAGAGAACAAAGAAAAAAGCACAAAGCATTTCCGACCCTCCATCATTTCCTTTTAATTAAAGTCAATATCTAGATTCTATTCACAATTCAATTCACCCACTAACATCATCCCCCACCCCCCATGAAGGGCAAACTCTTCAACCATAATCATACAGAAATGGAACAAAAATACAACTATTAACGGAAAAAACAAGTTCTAATTTGACCGGAGAACAATAATCAAATCAAATAAGCTGTACCATAAGCATACAAACTTAATCAGCCTACCGCACAAGCATACAAACTTCATCATAACCCAGCAGCTATACCATATAATAAGCTTATTTTCACAATCAATAACCTTTTTCATTGTAAATTTGTAATAATATTTAGAATAATGCTATATAGCACCAGTGGTGCTTGACACCAGTCTACGTGGCAATTAATGTGGCATTGAATGATAAGTGAAATTAAATGCATGAATAAAGGACCCACTTGATTTGACTTATCATTCAATGCCACCTTGATATGGTGTCAATCACCAGTGGTGCTAAATAGCATTACTCTAATATTTAGCTCACCTCCACCCCGCCCCCCAAAAAAAAAAAAAAAAAAAAGGAAAAAAAAGGAACAAGCATGACCAGAATACTCAGCACTCAGCAGAACACAAACGGATGAGAAAGGTTAAGCAATTTAGTAATTTATTTTTTGTGTAAAATTGAGACATTTGTCATGTATCTATAAAACTAATTTTTTTGCAATTGAGCTTGTAATTTAGTGTATAACTGAAGTGTTTGATATGGGTTTGTTGATTTTGTTCTAAAAATAATGTATATTTAACGATGCTAGAAAGTGTGGATGAATGTGGAATAAATCAAGTAGGTGTTAAAGAAATTATCTCAACCAATTAATAAGGGTAAATAACTTAACTCTATAATTATCAATTTTTCTACAAAAGCTTATACATAAGCATTATCATTTTCTACATTAGCAAGAAGTTAACAAAAACAAAGGCGTGTACATTACCATTTTAACACAATGTCTGGATTTCTACCATTACATTAGACTAAAATTCACAACACCACCCAACCATAAATTTAGGCATGTAGTTTAATTAAACAAGTCTTCTTATGTCCTGACTCTTTCAGCTCCTATCATCTTCATTAGCATCTTCTATAATTTTCATTTTGTCCACCAAATTTGAATTTGCACTTGGCTATAGTAAATTATTTGTGTATCTTACAAGCTCAACTTAACTCATGATTATACTAGGCCCCTGATTTCATACATAATTATTCAAAAATAAGTTATTAGTCGCTAGCTATATGTGTATATGCATCCATAATCCTTCAAATCCCCCAGCAAAGAGGATTCATCTGATTTGATTCTTTCTGCTTATGGGCACTACTTTATATCTATAAATCATGCATCCTAACCAAACTACTATTCTGCATTTACACATCAGTATAATTTCCTTAAAAAAAGAGGATATGGTTGTACTAATTACACGTTCCAAAAAGCCTCCCGCTGCTTCCACTGGTGGCCAATGTCGCCCTAACGGCACCTCTTCCGGTGGGTTTTGGCTGGGGAGTGGGACAAGAAGAGGGACCTACACGACGCTCTTCCGATCTAACCTATAACTAAACTGAAATCCGGTCATTACAACACAAAAATTGAACGGATCTTTACCTGAAAAGAGCTAGCGGACTCGCAGGCGGCCGAGGGCTTCGATCACCGGTGGGCTTACGCCAAAAAAATCTGAGATTTGGGGTTCGGGAGAGAGGCACTGCGGTGGGTGTATGAATGACTTACAGATTCTACTTTTTTGGGTGGGGCCCGGTTAAAAAGAGGGGGAAATTTGGCTTGCCAACTTGGAACTCCACCTGGCTGTCCATGTCAGATTTTTAGCTCCATAAGGGAACTATCACCTTTTCATAGAAAAACTGGGCTAAAAGATGGCCCGTGTCTGCAAACTTGGCTTGGAAGGCCCCTCCTGCTTTGCTGGGTGTTATTATTATGCTCATAATAATAATAAACTTTTGGCATTATTGACTTTTATTTCATAGAAATGAGCGGTTTCACATAAATCAAGCACCATGTATCAAAAAAAAAAAAAAATAATCTGCACTAGAAAGAGCAAAACCATTTACGTTACCAAAGTGCATAAACTTCATGTGTCAAAAGAAAAAAAAAAATCTGCACTAGAAATTGCAAAGAGCAAAACCATTTACGTTACCAACTTGCATAAACTTTAATGAGAAAATATATTATCGAGGCTTGTGTTCAACATAGTTTCCTTAAAAAAGATTTGTTGCCTCGCTGACACCATAGGTGTTTGAGAATCATAAAGCAGTTGTTTCCCATGATACAATGGTAGACCAGTAGCAAGTTAGCATCGAGCTTTTACTATGTGAAAAAATGTGGCTTAACTAAACTACTATAGTACGAGTATTTCAAGAAAATTTCTCAAGCACGTACAGGAAGGGAAAGAAAGAATATGTAGGAAGAAAACAAATTTGTGTGTTGGAATGTTGGAGATGATTCCATATTGGCAAGGATAATGCTACTCTTCTTTATTGAGTTACTTGTTTGGTAACTTAGTGGGGGTGTATGTGTCTTTTTGCCCATGTATTTTAATTAAATGTAAGGGTGTTTTTGTCAATGTATTAAATAGTTATTTAATGACAAGTAATCAAACAAGTTATTCGACAAGAGAATGTAGCATAACCTGGTTGGCAAAGGCTTGTGATTCTGATTCGGTTAACCGTCATAAATTTTGAATGGTTGTTCGCTTAATAGTTAAGAGTTACAAGAGACTATTCACTTAATGGTCATAAGAGAGTGTTCAATAGTTATGAGTTACAATAACTTTTCACTTACTAGGAGTTACAATGATTTTTCATTGAAGATTTTTTAAGTTCAAGCATAAGTTATAGTACATTTGCTTTTTGATCACATATTTTAAGTGTGTTAATTAAATTCATAACTTATTTTGGCATAACTCATATCCAACCAGGCGTTATTTTGGATTTGACATTTGTGCACGCATATTACATTCGCATATGTTTTCAAAGGATTGGGGTGTAAATCGATCTGTCATGCTACATCAATTTACACCTTACAAAAGCATAGCCAAATATGTACAAGTTATTGCTAATGTAAGTTTCCCAATTTTTGACAAATGCCGATTGCAATTCCCATTATAGTGAAGTGACGTTATCTATCTTTATGACAATATAATCAAGAAAATGACTTATTTCGAATCACTTCAGTATAATCTTACTTTAAAATTTCTGTTAACCTCCAATATCTATTTTAAAATAAGAAGCAATAATCAAATTAATCATATCCATATATGAGATTCACATGTATTTGATAAATTCTTATCACTCATTTTCACAATTCTAATTTCTATTTTCAAACAAAAATAGAACGATCAAGAACCGGTATTCATAATTTAGGGACTTGGGTTTCACAAATAAAAATTTGGGACCCCAAGCTCACAATGTTTAAAGGTTCATTGGAAAGTTGCAACTTGCAAGGATTTGGAGAAGCACGAGTCTCACTAGAACCACGCTTTTTGTTCAAGTTTAACAGCGAAACCTGAACGAAAATTACGAAATGCATATCAGATTTTGTTTCCAGAATCAGATGGTACAGAGATCTGTTAGCTGATGAATCCATATCCTTTCTCCAACTGAGAATCTGAATGCACCCAGCAGAAGAGCATGGATCGAGTCCTGAAAGCTGCACGAGCTTCTGGTTCTCTCAATCTCTCCAATCGCTCTCTCAGGTTAAAGTTACTCAGAAACTAACATTTCATTTTTTTTATACCGTTTCTTCGAAAAATGAGGAGCCTTGCAATACAAATAATTCTCATACAGGGAAGTGCCCAATGAGGTTTACAAAAGTTTGGATGCGGTTGGTCAAGATGAAAATTGGTGGGAGGTACTAAATTTGTTATTTTTGTGTTCGATTTTAATAGTTAATTTCTCTTTTAAATACCGATAGATGATGCAATTTGTGTCTACAGGCTGTTGAGCTGCAAAAACTGATCTTAGCTCATAATGACATTGAAGTGCTGAAGGAAGATCTTAGAAACTTGCCGATGTTAACTGTGTTGAATGTTACCCATAATAAGCTTTCGCATCTCCCACCAGCCATTGGAGAGTATGTATTTTGAACATGTAAAACTATTAGAGGAGGTCCTTCAATGTTTCCTTTTGCTGGAACTGATACTTGAAGAGTGTTGAATACTGAATTACGTTGTCAATTGGCAGGCTTCAGATGCTCAAATCATTAGATGTTTCATTTAATTCAATCACAGAAATTCCTGAAGAAATTGGTTCGGTATCTGCACTGGTCAAGTAGGTGTATTCGGCAAATTCTATATTTCTAGTTCGCAAGTATTTGGAAAGAATTTAAGTTGCAGCGTCTCATCATCTTATTTGTGATTACAAATATATAGCAATAGCTGCAAAGACCTCCTTTTTAATTTTATTTTTAAACTACATATACAGTATCAATCATCAGTCAGAAGTTGCGTTTCATTTTTCCTTCCCCGCCAATGGTTTTCACTTGTATGTCTATTCCAATACAGGTTTGATTGTTCGACTAACCGCCTAAGCTATCTCCCTGGCTCTATTGGAAGATGCATGGGGTTATCCGAACTTAAGGTAATAGTTTAGTAGTATATTTGTTGCATGTATTAATCTGAGTTATGTTTTTATTATGTCTCTCCATTGCCTCTTGGTTTTGATAGTTAAATTTTGTCAGACTGATATTTTCTGTCATGCTTTTGTATAATCATGTGCCCTACAATAAACTATTTGTAATCTATGTTTTCCTTCATCGTGATGAAATTACATAATCTCTCTAGTAATATTTCTGTCTCTTGAGGATTTTTTGAAATAACAAATATAACAATGAATTTTTTAACAAACTAAATTCATAAATTACCCAAAACATCAGGTGATAATAGGCATTGATAAAGATGTTAACCCAGCTTATATATTTGTTTGCTTATAGTCTAACATGCTCAGATCTTTTAGAGTAATGCTACATTCACACTATTTGACATCATTATACACTTGGCAGGATTTTATTTTCCTACACATAACATCACTTTGCAATCACATGGCCACATATGGTTGTCTCAAATATTTTACCCTTTTGTGTACAAGTAGAACTGTCTGATCTTTCATGTAAATTATGCCTGATAAAGACGCATATTAGTGGGTTGTCACTTTATTAGTTTTCTCTTAGCGAATGTGATCTGAAGATAACAAAGCTTAGGTGTATTTTGCATCACTTCCCTACTTTCTTCCCTTTATGTCATCTCTTGTCCGCTCAAAGAAGGCAACTTTGGATGCTTCATTTTTGAATGTTTTTGTGCTTTCCCTTTGTGGTCCTTGTTGATCTTCTCAGGCATCAAACAATAACATTTCCAGCTTGCCAGAAGATCTAGCGAACTGTTCAAAATTGATAAACTTAGATGTAGAGGTATTTGAGGCTTTCTCTCTTACCACCCAAAAGAATTTGTTTTCTCACCCATTGTCCTTTTGTCACTCACTATTCATTGTCTTAGGCTTTATGTATTTTTTTTGGCACGTTTTTGCCAGGGAAACAAGCTAAAAGTGCTACCTGACAATGTCATGGCATCATGCACTGCACTTAGAGAACTTAATGCATGTAATAACATGGTGTTCCTTTTATCTGCTACTATTTATTGGCAACTCAATCAATTTCTGATGAATAATAAACCATTTTACAGCAAAAAATTTGCTAAGCAGTATTCCGGACAGCATCGGATGCCTCTCACATCTGATACGTCTTGACCTTCACCAAAACAGTGAGTACAGAGAGTTTTTTGATGGATCATGCTTAATGATTTTATGAATATTAATGGTCGAAGTATGTGATGCGACATGTTATCATCTGTAGTTAATAGCGTGTGCCTCACCTAATGTTCTAATCTCTGCAGCATATGCAGATATTCCATTAATTCCATCGTCAATAAAGGGCTGCTCATCCCTTTTGGAGTTTTATATGGGGTACATTTTCATGCTTACTGACAACATTCAGTTATCTTATTGTTGATCATCAGCTATTCCACACTTCTCTAATATTGGCCTCTTGTTTGTTTGGATATTGTGCCATTATACAGAAATAACGCATTGTCTTCATTACCAGCAGAAATTGGGTCACTGACACAGTTGGGGACATTTGATCTGCACTCAAACCAGGTAACTGGTTTACCAGAGTCATATTTGTTGTAACTTACTCCCAATTTTTCCAAAACTTTGAAGAGAGGAGAATGTTCCGAGCATCTCAAAAGTTAATAAATTTGACTTGTTTTATGACTGCATGCTCCTTATTAATTGGTTCTTTTATTGTTGGGCATCTGTTTTTCTGGGCCCACAGTTGAAGGATTACCCAGTGGAGGCATGCGGGTTGTATCTTTCAGTTCTGGACCTGTCTAATAATTCATTATCAAGTTTGCCTCCTGAGATTGGTAAGATTGGCATCACTTTTCTTTAGAAGTAGGGTTGCTATGATGAGAGTGAAGAGGCATTTCTTTGTTGAAATATTTATGCTGTAGAAATGTGAATAAATTTTAAAAGTGGGCATTCTCAGATTAGATTTTATTGGATTTCCAAAGTCTATAGTTCCAAGTATCTTCAGCTTGGATTTTAATTGATTCCTTAGCAGTGAGGCATCCTGTCCTTGGATTTTAACAGATCTTGGTGGATTTCTAGCTTACAATAAAAAGAACATATTTTTTAGGAAATCCAGTCTT
>CAVNYN010206742.1:38875-54520 GCA_963692815.1 Nyctanthes arbor-tristis | reverse complement strand
TCAAAAGAAACGTCGAAGATGAAATAAGTTATACGTGTCGTGCTTCTTTTAATTTTCTATTTTATAACTTTTTACTGATTTATTAAGATCTTTTTCGTGTCGTTATGGTGGCTCTTAATGAACACTTTTATGTAATATATATTCTTTGTCCTCCTGTTAATTATTAACTTTCTTGAAGTAAAAAAAAATTGATTTCTTTTTCAAGTTTAGTGAGTACAAAATAAAATTTTGTTACACTTTGAGTAACTGGATTAACTATACTTCGTTAGTTAGGAATAAAATGTTTTGGTTCTTTGATGTGTTAATAATTTTTTGTTAGACCAACATATAGTATATGAGATAATTGAATCAGAAATAAAGTGAACGTGTGAAGATTATAATATTTTAGAAGGTATTATGGCTTTGATTTTTGGATATGACCTTTCCTCGTAAGCCACTAAATCTTCTAAATTCCATCACAATTTTATTCCGTGAATTTTCCATCATTTCTTTTAGATTAGCTTCCACAAATGAAATTAAAAAAAATAATTATAAGGAAGAGGTTGAGAAATTTGATTCATCCTTTTGAAGAAAAGGGGAGACAAGTTGATTAATTCTTTTGAAAACTTCAAAATTTGTTGATGGGAACGGTGCTTGAAAGTTGTACTTGGGCTGGTGGGAAAGTGCCATTATTACTTGGGCAACACTTGAAATTTGTTGATGGGAACAGTTGTTTAGCCTTAATCTCTTTGTTTGCAACTTATCACTGGACAAATTTGAGGGGTTCAGTGCTATTGTCATTAGTTTTAAATCACTCTCCTAGATGTTCACCTATTCCCTCAAGAAAAGGATAAAAGTGAAAAATGACAACATGTGGTTCCTTTTATCTCCATTGACGATGGTTCCTTTAATCTACATGACTACAAGTTGAATTCCTCAATTAGTTATAGACTTCTACTAACATCAATACATGTTTGTAAAGTCGGATTTTCTCTCAATCTACCATTTTTAGATACTCCATTCACATTGTGAGCATTTTTGTTACGACTGGCTAAATGACGTACAAGGTCTCTAATATGATGCATCTTTTGAAGATCTTACATTGAATGAAAATCATTTCAAACAAAGCGGTTGATGTATAAAAGGGTACTTCGAATAATTCTTTTTCCTTAATGTTTTTCTGCGATAGAAGTTGGTTCCTCAACCAAATCTGTTGGCACACAAATCTATTTGTAAATCTATTTGTAATTATGTCTATTTACAATAGATCTATTTTATACTTATTTATTGGGTATTATTAGTTATTTATAATACTAATGTTTGTTGGAAGAAGTTTAGTTGACATACTTTGGAGTCACAGTTTGTGGCTTATGTTGTTCGGTCCAATACTTGATGACCCCATAAATCTCAATAGAGTGGCAAGATAAATTTATTAATTACGTACAATTGGTATTAACTATGACTACCCGCCCTGTTATTTTCAAAGGAAAAAGGTGTATTTCAAACTTTGTAGTAGCTGTAATTTTAATAATTGTTGGACAGGAATATTATTTTCCGATGCTATTCTTTGCATAAATTATATAGTTCTATCACTTCCTCTGAAAAATCCCAGCAAAATTTACAACTTTCGTGTCTTTTTTAATTCTATAGATATTCTATAACAGTTTGAACAAAAGTTTGTTAATTTAATATATATTTTTCATACGCATGACTTTTTAGTTGCTCTTTTCTAAATTGTTAATTTTTAATGTACATTTAATGATTACTGACTACTTCCATTTATATATGTTACTGTAGAAATTTTTTATTGTTGTTGTTATTCCCGTACAACGCACGAGTAAGAATTATAATTAAATAAATAAATAAAGAGACATATATAAGTAGGATAGTGATTTTGGCCGGAAAACTTACATATGGTCACTATCCTAATTTAATATATATAACATTATGTCATCAATCTCACGACTAAGCACTTAATCGAAATGATGAGGAAGTGCCAATAACTCAAGGCTTGAAATTTTTCCGTCAACTTTTAGAATTTTGAAGAAATATAAAATCTTTAAAGGTAGCCTAAAAACAAACAGAATAAATATAATAAACACTAATGGATAATAAATAGCATAAGATTGAAGATTAATTTGGAGCTTAACTAGGAATTTATAATATATATGTGTATGAAAAAAATATACATATGTTATGTATATATTATTATCATAAAATAAAATAAAATAAAAAATAAAAAAGAGGCCTATATAAGTAGGATCGTAGTTTTGACGGGAAAACTTGTACATGGCCACTATTCTACTTTAATATATATATATATATAAATAAAAGACTAGTATAGCACTCAGGCGAAGTACGAGTAAAAAAAAGTTTGAAATTTAACTATGTGAAGATTTTTTAATGAATTTACAATAGTTAAATATATTCTAAAAGTGTAAAAATACAATGTGTGTACCAATAGAGGAAATAGCGTTAATAGTAGTACCAATCTAATATACTTACATTGAGAAGACAATCCATATTTATGAGTCCCTTTCAAGTACTTCCCGGAAGTTTTGTTAAAAAACTTCCCTCTTATGTAACATACATGGTTCATCGATGTAGGTGGAAGAATAACTTGTGAATTTAGATAAAACGCTGAGTTGCCCTGTCTTAGAAAATCAGAGTAAGTACTCTTAATAATAGATTGACAGGATCAGAGAGGACATGCACCAAAAGATCATCCGGTATAGAAATATTTGACTCCTCGTCATCAATGCCTCCTAAAACACCACCCCAACGTGTAAAATCCAATCTAATAAACTCTAGAGAGCCGCCGAATTGGGATCACCTTCAAGATTTCTAAGTCTCATGTTTTTCATCAATTTCAAGGCCTTACAATGCTGCCATAGGAAAGAAGAGTTCAAAGACGCATGTACAATATCCTGCCTGCTCCCTTTAGGAATGACTGGTAAAATATGTCTGAAATCTCCACCAAACAAAAATGTTTTGCCACCAAATGGTTTACCAACATCGGAATTCTCAGAGAACTGAAGGACATCTCTCATAGTCTGGTCTAGAGCTTCAAAGTAGTACCTATTCATCATAGGTGCCTTGTTTCAAATAATTAACTTGGTTATCTCAATGAGCCTGGCCATAGGAATTCCCTGCTTTATGTAGCAAGTTATGTCTTCAGTTGTAGTAAGAGGGATTGCACATCTCGAGTGCGTAGTTCTCCCACCAGGCAGAAGAAGCGATGTTATACCACTAGATACCACGTTCAACACTATTTCTCCACGAGATCTCACTGCTGCGGACAACGTTTTCTACAAATACTTTTTCCCAGCTCCACCATGCCGATAAAGGAAGAACACACCACCATTATTGCTATTTATAGAACTCATTATAGTGTCATAGACGGAACGCTGCTCATCAATTAAATCAGATAATAACTTGGAGTGTTCCTCAGCCAAAGCAATTCTATCATATCTCAACCCATTACCTTGGTCATTGTGATTATTCCTCATGTTGTAGAATATATCGTCTGATAAATACTGCCAGCACTACTTCCAAACCAAGTCAGGCTTTTTGTCAAAGAGTCTGACAATAACAGAGTAACAAGCAGACTATGAAGAGAGTGTCCAGAGCCCCAATGACTTGACTCTATAATGCCATCAGCATACTCTCTATCATCGTCAAGTATACCACGAGCGTAGCAAAAATCTCTGAACGTGGCATGTAATGTACCATTAACTGTCTTTAGGTCGTCATAACTGGTAGGACCTTTTACAATATTTAGCAATGTTCTCAAGTAGTATTTCTCTCCTACTCCAGGGTCCATAAAATATATACGCCAAACTACAAAGCCTCTCTGCCTCAGAACCCACTCTTTTGTTGTCTTTTTTCACGTGAACTTATTAGGGAACTCAACATATGTTAACCTTCTTACTTCAGGATACCTTTTATTTGCTTTCATCCACGCTGAAAACTTTATTGAGTGAACCTTAGGCCGACTGACCACTACGTTGACAGTTTTCTTTACAGAATAGAAAACACAATGCTTTCCAGCCAGATGAAAACTCAGCCGCTCAACAGTTACATCCCTGTATTGAATATGAAATCCAAAAATTCTCAAGCCAACCTCACACCCTGAGATGTAGTGAAAGTCATATTATATCTTAATCGCATCGACCTTATAAGCTGAAGAAACATCTGCATTCTCAGAGAACGCCACCGTGATCTGATCATTGCCTTTGTTTATGTACTTGAACAGGTATTTGATTGACCGAGTTTGGTTACACCACTCAATGTTAATGTGCGCCCCGTATTTAAGCAACAAAATATGATTGTGTGGGATAACAAATATGTTACCAAGAACACCCCATTTGATATAACCGTCCTGCCGCTGTCTCTCCTTTTGTAAACTGAGAAACCACTTAGAACGTACGAACTTTTTCAGAAAATGTTTTTATAACGACCTTTATCCATGCAAGGAGAATCTTTGTTGAATGGTCCACATGGCCCATAGACTATTAAGTCTTTTACAGATCGGAAGAATCAGGCTCAAATTTCTCGTCTGGAATCTCTATAGATATTATCTCATCAATGTCTAAGGCTGATATATGACTATCTTTCTAAGACACCCACAAGACAATATGAGCATATGGCAAACCACGTTTCTGGAAATCCACAGTGTAAACAACTACACACATAAAAGGAAATATAAAATGATTAGCAAATATATAATAAGGAAAACACTCTTTTCTACCATGTATTAACAAATAATATACTGAATATATGGCTCTTTGGTTTAAACACAACTCAATAGTAAGAAATACCTGCTTTGACTTCACCAAATAACTTGTTTTGCTTCAAATCTTTCATGAGTTGATCCAGCTTAATTTTCAATATTCTACAAATGATATAAGGCCGGTCATCTGGATTCAGTCCTCTGTCCTCAACGAGACGAACAATCTCAACTTTGGATTGTATGTAAATGTGATGAACAGCTACGAATATCTAGCCCACCTACAAATCTTGCTAATTTTGAAGCATGTTGCGAGCATTCCCTGTGAATGAATTAGGCAATACAATTAGCTGTCCTAGCTTTGTTGCATTTATCTCACCACGGAAAACTGCATCAGTTAATCCAGTATACACTTCACTTCCCAGCTTTTTCTTATAATCATCATATACCCATCAACTATAAACTGCTGAAATAACCTTCTTGATCTTAGTATATATGGCGACTATTTCTTCCCCTTTTGCAACCTATATGAAAAGAACTCTTTCATGGTAACACGCTTTCTTCCTCTAGATGTTGTTCGAGATGCTTGTGTGAGGCAAACGTCATCTCTAAAGCCATCTTGTCCAAAGGGAAATAATAGAGGATATTGCAAGCCAAAGAAAGAAGGATTCAACTCAGACATGAATTGAAAATCCCCAGACTTGGTTTGAATAACAACATCTCTTTCTTTTTTATTCATGCTGAAGTCCCCTTCAATAAGTGCTGTTACTTCACGTACACTGGGAGTATTGTACGTGGGCCCTTCTGAATTCCTCTTCCCGATAAGCTTCCATTTCAAATATCTAGAGTTTGTCTCATTGAATCTATCCTTGGTCGTTCTGAATGACTGAGCATGTACATTGTAGGTGTCAAGCATATCCTTCAGATCAGAAATCAATGTGTTATGTAATGAGGCGTCCCCAGAAAACCTATATAAGTAAAAATATCACACGGTATTAAACTTTAAAAACCAAATCAAATTAAAGGGTGAAAGTACATAAATATTCTTGGGAAACATAACTGACCTGACAGACACAATTCTATTTGCAATCTCCTTAGCTGGATCCAATAAGTATAGCTGTAAGAATTTAGGTTACCTCCTATGCTACCAATCCTACGGTAATTTTGCTCATTCAGCCTAAATATAGGTGGTGTTCTACTAGTTTTTATAGCTTTATCTATATTTCCACCCATTGAAGTGAACGCAAACATTGAATATACGACTAAATGGTCTCAAAAAGTGCCTACTCCGTTCATTTGATCCAAATATCAAATCACTTAGAACTTTAGATGGATCTTTCATAACATGAAGCACGACATTTCCTCAATTGCAACCCAGGAAGAACTTTGGAACCCTTGAATTGTAATTTTTTTATCCTTTTAGCATGGTCCACAATACTCATATTCATGAATAGGATCACGAAGGTCCACACAAGCTGAATTGTTTGAAAATAATAAATTTGATTTGGCAGATATAACTATGATATATTTATAGATACGATTGAAAATGAAAAGATAAGCAATTTAATTTGAAGAGGCAGTGTGTACTAATGGGGGGAAAATAGGATTTTAAACAATTACAAATCAACAGAAGAAAAAAACAAAGTTTGGGTACCTTCAGTCAAACATTATGCATATTCAACATCTTCCTCTATTAAATATGAGTTGACATAAAGTGAATTAAATAACGATAGGTGAAAAATTATTTCCATTTGAGAGTATAGAAATAAAATGATTCTCCTAAATAAAAGCATATGACAATTTGCATACCATCATATATGGTGTCGCTATCTTCGTTGTCAGATAAATCATCAAATATCTTCTCAAATTGAATAACTGAAAAAATTGATACACACATATTAAATAATGAAAGACGCCTACCACATTAATCAATAATGAAAAGTGTTTCAATCACAATGTAGTTCAGAGCAAGTTTTGCCTTGCCCTGATTAGAAGCATCAATACCATTATCTGTGGCAGAAACATTGTTGGGTCCAGGAATATCCATTAAATTATCAAGACTACTTGACATCCGTTGATGATGATCATTAGCTTTGTCTAGGGTTATACTACAATGATAATCACATGTAGTACCGGAAATTGGCATTTCAACGTCTTCATTTGTTGAGGATATCCTTGCATTGAAAACTATAAAGGGATAGAAAATTAGTCTGAGAAATTAGTGAACAACATTTACAAGTTTATCAGGTTTTTTAACATAGAACATATCATTAGTTACATCAGTCAAATGGCTTCTAGGCCCACTCGACAATGGGCAATCATGTAATGATCTAATAGTCAAGTTCAAAGAATTATTTGTATGTTCAACAACCCTAGGCTTCTTGTGATTGGAAACATTGTTAATACCAATCCTTAGTTCATTGCTATTTTCATCAGTTTGCCAAAGCTTTGCACCATTTATGATAGTTGACTTTGTCAGTTTCCTCATGGTTCAGCTTTAAAAAGTTAAAACGTATTTGAAATATATTAATAAAGAAATTATGAAATAAAAATGATTAAAACGTTGAAGGGCTGTATGAAAATAATGTTTATAATATCCAAATAGATATTATGCTTAACAACGGAAAAATAAATCAACAACTATATTTTATTTAGAATCTATTATATATACTACACATAGAATCTATTGGGGAAAAAAATAAAAAAATCAACCATGTATTGTACACAAAATCTATTCTACATATTACACATGGAATCTATAGTATATATTAAATTATTAAATAATATATACTATAGATTTAAAAGGATTGATGAAAGTTAATTAAATAAATAGAAGTGTAACAAAATTTTATAAGTCAATTAACAAACAGTTAAAACTTATTTTATTTTTCACATACTATATGTTATACATATAATCTATATTATAATATAAGCTAAATACAAATACAGCGATAGTGAATTAAATACAATTAGCCTTTTTAAAAATGCATATTTTAACACTGAGTACGTCTAATAAACTTTAATATATATTCCAAGTGTTAATTAATTTTTTTTTTTTACTAAAATGTAAATAAAATTTGCATTATGGATTATTCTTGTTGTTCATTAAATTCGACTCACATTTTTCTAGCTTCTGATTTCATCTATTTTGATTGTATTCCAGCGATTTTAGTAAATATGTGATATTAAAAAGAGGAAAATGAACATTCTGGCATGGATTGTTTCATTACAAATAAAATAAAAAAGATAAAAAAGAAAAAAATTAAAATAATTCCACTTTATAATTGTTAAATAACAACAAAGGAAATTCAAGAATAGTATATTAAAGTCCTTGTTAAACATGAAATACAAACAATTACCAAGATAGCTTCCGGACAAAGAAAGTATGATATCCTCGACCGAATGAAAGCAGCCGGCAACCAAAGTTGGCAGTGTGGCAGACTCCAACTACGCAGAAGGAATCCCTTATATTTCCGACGGCAATTATGGGCAGACAACGCAGGAAAAGGTAGAATGCCTTCTACCGGGATGGAATTGACAAAGTACACTGCTGGACAAACCAAGGAGGCTGCCTGAACAGCAGTAGATGAAGTTGTACAGTGAACAATTTGTAGGAAAACAACCATTAAATTGAAACCGGGCATTTAGATGAAAGTAGAGCAGTCGGAGGCTGGCGACTAACCTACAATGGCCGGAAATGCCCTAGAGATAGAATATACAATGCTGGAATGGTCGAGTTTGCTGCCGGAATATGGTGGAGCAACGCACGGGTTTAATTCACTAGCATAGAATGGCCAGGATTGCCTTAAAGACAGAATATGAGATGCTGCAAATGGTCAGTCTGATGGCCGGAAATGGTGGACTAATGCAAGGGTGAAATTCCTCTGGCAAGGTTTTTCCAAGCTTAAAAAATGAACTAATTGAAAGGTTGAATTGCAGCACAAAAGGGAGTAATATAGAATGTGAAATTAATTGAGAATAAATCATTCAAATACAAAACTTACCTTATGGGATGGATCGGAAATGGTCTATCTGCAATTCACCATATTGCTAAAAGAAGATGTAGGATTAGAGTTTAATAATTTATGCCTAATAAAAGGATGTACACAATAGATGGGTGAAAACAAATGGCGTGAGTTTGGTTAATTTAGTGAAAAATGAAAGATTCCATTTGATATCCTTAGGTGAATGAAAGAATTAGGGTGATGAAGATGATGGAAATAATAGTGATTAATAGGTTAGAGATTAGAGTTTAATTAGTTAAGTCTATAAGATTATTAATAGGACCAGGGCCGGCCCAGCAATGAGGCGAGTGAGGCCGGCCCATCAAGCCCAAAAAATATAATGGCCTATAAGTATTTATCATACTTGGCCCAGTTAATTAAAAAAGCCTATTTGTTTTTAGAAATTCAGGGTCATAACCATAAAAAAGGGCCCAAGTTCAAATGGTAAATAGGCCTAAACAAAAAAGTTGGCCCTATCTAGATCAAATCCAAACTTAAAAAAAAAAAAAATTTAAAATGGAGCTGAGGTCTTGAGAGAGCACCAACAATGGATCGATTATGAGAAGTGAGAACTGAGAAGAAGACTTGCAACAACAGTGTTTCTCTGTCCAAGTTCTGAATTTTGAATGGTGAGTGGTTAAATCGGGTAAGCTTTCATCATAACTTCATTGCTCCTAACCCTAAATTCTAATTCCTAGATTGTAATTTAGTGATTGCAATTGCATTTTTCTTGGCTTCTCTACACTCTATAGATATCAATTTCAATTTTTCTTGGCTGTTAGGCTCTTAATGTTAAATGGCGGTTCTGGCGTTCTGTTACAATGCTACTCAGCTACTCTCTCCGCCAACGGCCAGTCGTCTGAGCAAGGGGCCGAAAGGTTAAAGGTAAGTCAACCCTTTACCTCTTCCAGTTCCGGGCTCTGCTCGTTTTATTCACTCTTTCAGGTTCTTGTTCTTTTTCTCTACTTTCCGCCATGTCCATTTCAATTTCAAGCAAAGTTTAGTTTTTGCTTCTATCCGTGTTCATGTGCTATTTGCTCTACATGTGTTTACCTTTTGCCAATGATCTTTTGAGCAAAAAAATTGAAAGAAAAGGAAAAAGGAGATGTGGGATTATGACTTGTGAGTTTCAGTTCTATGAAGGAATTTTTGAGTCCTCTCATCTGATGGGATTTCTCTGTCTGTTTTTTTTTTTTTTTTTTTTTTTTTGCTATTATTGCTAAATTAGGTAGCAGGGAACGTATATTCATGTTCAAGATTCAGTAATTTTTTTGGGTTTATTTTTCTTGTTGTACTGGTGAAATCTTTTGTCCTTTTCTTGAATTGTTTGGTACAAGTAGGTGATTGATTCTTCTTCTTTTATATCATGATGACAGAGACCGTAAGTGATGGATATATATATATATATATATTTATATTTAAAAGGTTTGAAGTTCTCCAGTAAGTAAGGCCCTAGTTTCAATTAGATGTTTTTACTGATAAGATTGAACTTTGCTAGAATGTTAAATGATTAGTCTTATAATTGGTGTATCATATGCGTGCAAAATTGTTTATGATGTGTTAAATATCAATATTCAATGACTTAGGAAAGCTGTGATTCAACTAGGTTAATAAATAACACATGTGAAGGAGGCTTATTTTAGGAAGAGATTGTCAAACTGTGTTCCCGTAGATGGCATTTATCTATTTGCGTGGAAACTAACTTAAAGTTGAGAGTGGAAACTATTTTGAGTTTGAGAGTGGATTGTAGATTAATATAGTAATATTTTGGGATTTTTTTTTGGGGCTTTCTTTTATATTTAATGTATGGTATATTATTGTGTTTTTGCATTTTATATATGTTTTATTTAATGATAAAAGGGCTTTTTTTGTGGTGGTGGTTATGTTGGGGGGCCTATTTTATGGAGGTCATCTCAAGCCCTTGAAATCATAGGGCCGGCCCTGAATAGGACGGGTGTCTCATACTAAATGGCATGTAATCGGTAAGTTTAGTTAAATAAGGAAACTTCGTTTTTAATGGAGTATGACTTTGTAGATATATGTATAAAAAGATTAATTTAAAAACCTCATATTTAAAGTTTCAATATTGGATGTGTGTTATCCTAGGCAAAAATATATGAAAATAAGGAAACTACTATTTTAGGATTATGACTTTATAGATGAATATGTATAGAAAGCCTAATTTACAATTATCTTATTTAAATTTGAAATATTGGATATGTCTTATCTTAAACAACAATATATGAAAGTAATTTTAGAACATTGCAATTATACCAAAAACTAATAACTATAATTTAAATAGGTGAATTATATACAACATATGTTTAATAGTTGTATTTAAGCTTAGAAAGCAAGTTTAATGATTTTTATTTTATTTTAATAATCAAACATAAAAATATTGAGTTAATACGGGTGAATTAGGAATTGGAAAAAGTAACATTTAATGTGAAATAATTAGTGAATAATTAGGTTTTATAGATAAAATTTCACATTAAAATTATCTTGATAATATGAAATATGATCAAGGAATCTATATATAAACTTTATCACACATATTTATATTGTGTTAAAATTTTGGTTGATTATTTAATGAAAACAAAAGCATATATAATGTTACTGCTGAGGAGCCAACCTTTTATTTTTGGTCAAAGTAAGTTTTACTTAAACATTTGAATCGAGCATAATGGGTGAAATAGGATTGAGGAAGGTTTAATTGAATGCAAATTCTATGTATAAAAGGCTACATTATACAAGCAGTTTACTTCAATCAAGATCAAATAAATAAATAAGAACCTGACCCCTCTTTCCGACCGTTGCCCAAGCCTGTTCTGTCCATTTTCTTGCTGCTGGCATGGCGGTTCCACCACCTGGGGTCCCCTCCAGACGGCTGCCGCCTCCCTTACCCCCTCCTAAACCTGCTAACCCCTTGCCCAACCTGAACCCCAATCTCCTAGCTGGTGTCCAGACTCCTACTTTGTGTCGCCCTCACCCTCAACCCTACAAATCCCTTCCTTCCTCTAAAGAACCTCCCTCATGACCTCCAGCCACTCAGCAGCCGTCTGGCCAACACCCGCCCACATTTGGCCCCTCCGGTGCTCCCGGCAATTATGCAGCTTCGCTTGAAGGCGCAGGAGGCAATTGCGCACAAGTTCCAGGATTTAATTTCCCGATCTTAGAGCCCATTGAGGTGCAAGGTGAGCCAGGCATACATTTTACTCATGAACATCTAGACTTACTTGAAATTCCTTGCAAATTTGTCCTTGTTGGAATTTTTTCACATTCCCGCCCAAAAATGGAGCACATCAGAGATGCTTTCTTTCGAGAAGGGTTTAAAGGCCATTTCACAGTAGGTTTATTAGACTCACGGCATGTCATTGCTCATTTCTTGCTCAAGGAGGATTACTTGAAAATGTTTCTTAAATCAAAGTGGATCATCAGAGGCTTTTCTATGCGTGTTATGAAATGGTCTAGAGATTTTAATCCCTTAATTGAAAAACCGATTGTGCCAGTATGGTTGTGTTTTCTGGGCTATCTTATATTCTTTTTTAGCATGAAAATGCTATTAAGTCCATTGCTAGTTGTGTGGGTTCCCCATTGAGCATTGATAAAGCTACAACAAATAAAATTCGGCCGAATATGGGAAGAATTTGTGTTGAAGTTGATACTTCCAAGCCCAATCCCTCGAGAATCTAGATTGGCATGGGGGACTCAGGTTTTGGCAAAATGTGATCTATGAAAATCTACCAAAGTATTGTAAGCATTGCTCCCATCTTGGCCACAAGCAGGAAGAATGTCTCTAGTTTAATAAACTTAGAAAAGGGAAAGAGAAGGTTGATGATGTTGGTGATAATGACAAACCAAGAATAAATCTCAATATTTTGACTGTTGATTTGAATTCAAAAGCCCCATCTAGGAATGGAAAGCAAACGAGTTCAAAACAGAGTAGTCACCCAAGGAATTCTGAACATGACAGTAGTACAGTATCTACGAAAGGAAAGCAGGTTGACCCTAAGTGTGATGGGAAAGCCGACCCTACAGAGGATGAACAACAGTCTTCCATATATGTGGCAGTTAGGGATAGCCTAAATAAACTGAAACAAGTCCTCTCTGAGCATGACAAGAGATAAAAAGATGATATTGATCCAAAGTCCAAGAATTCAAAAACTAGTTGCCAGCTAAGTCCAACAAGCCCACTGCCGAATCAAGGCAACTCGGCCCAAAATAACAACCACATGGATGAATTAGAACCAGGAGAATTTGTTGCTTCAGCCTATAAAGCATCAAGAAAGAAAAAGAAGGCCCAGAAAATGCAAAGACAGTTAACGACCCAGGAATCAGAAAATTGGGCTATTATTCCATTCCAAAACAACCAAGTCAGTGTTAATGTAGCTCAAATTGTGCCTTTAGAGGAGGAAGCTCTCCAAAATCCTTTCCAAGTCCTTGTTAAGATTGAGGAGGATCAGATTCAGGGAGTAGTAGACTGGAATTCAAACTAACAAGGTAAAATGGAAATCGAAAACTCTGATGAAATGGATAGGATCTTTGACCTATCGGCAAGAGGTAGCAAGTTCTTTCGGCCAGGAGATGAATCGGATAGCACAGATGATGAAGGGGAACGCACAAAAGGAGGCATTGGTCAAAGAAAAGGTAATGTACCCTCAAAATTAACATGATTAATACCATTAGTTGGAATGTACGAGGCATCGCCAAAGAAAATGCTAGAAGAAGGTTGGCTCACCTAATTCGAGAACACAAAATAAGCTTGGTTGTTGTTATTGAACCCTTTGTTGACAAGTGTAAGATAGGTAATTTTGGAAGAAATTTGGGTTTTGATTCTGCTATCTCAAATTCTAACGGGCACATTTGGATTGTGTGGAAATGGCCTATCTCTTGTGATGTTATTCTGGATGATGATCAAGTCATCCATCTGTTGGTTCATCCAAAACTTCAGCTTTCTATTCTCAGCTATCTACGCTAGCTGCAACTACGTGACTAGAAGAGATCTTTGGGATACTTTAAGACAAGTTTCCAGTAGAGTCGCTGGGCCATGGTTCTTGGCTGGGGATTTTAATTGTATTCTCAGAGGGTCAGAACGTAGTGATGGTCTATTAAGGTACAGAAGAGCCTCAGAAGATTTTGCTGATGCAATTCTTGATTATGGGTTGGAAGACTTGAGTACTGGGGGGCTAGATTCACCTGGTTAAATGGCAGGTTATGTGAGAGACTGGACCGTGCTCTGGGAAATGCTGACTTTGTTGCCTTCTTGGACAACTGTCATATTTTGATTTTGAACAGAAGTGCTTCTGATCATTCTCCCATTGTTCTAGAGCACAAACATAGGGGTTATACAGACCCTTCAGCTTTAGGTTCCTTAATGTATAGAGAAAACACCATAATTTCTTGGAGACTATTCAAAACTGTTGGAGCCAATATGTGGAAGGTAACGGTATGTGGGTGCTATGGACTAAGCTGAATCGTCTCAAATGGGCTTTGAAAGAGTGGAACAAAGCTGTCTTCGGGAATGTCTTCTCCAACGTTAAAGAGGCTGATGAAATGGTGAATAGAATGCAGACTAACTTTGACAATAATCTTTCCTCTAATAACAGAAGTGAACTTAACAAGAGCCAAGCTATTCTTTTTCACGCACTTGCTATGGAAGAAGATTTCTGGAGACAGAAATGTGGGGAAAATTGGATCAAGAATGGGGATAATAACACGAGATACTTTCACGCTCTTGTTAATGGTAGAAGAAATAAGAACAAGGTGTTGCAAATCAATGATGGCGGTCAATGTCTTGATAAAGAAGAGGACATTAAGAACTCTGCTCGTATTTTCTTTCAGAATCTATATGCCCAAGAGCAGTGTCATTGGCATGAAGATCTCCTTGATTGCATCCACTCATGTGTCTCAGATGAGGAAAATCTGGCTCTAGTTAAGATCCCTAATGATGAAGAAGTGAAAAGTGCCATGTTTGGAATGAGTAAGGATACCGTTGCCAGACTGGATAGATTTAGTGCCCACTTTTTTCAGTCATTTTGGGATAGTATTGGCAAAGATGTTTGCAATGGAGTTCGATCTGTTTTTGAGGGACAATTCTTACACAGGTGCTTCACCAGTACCACAATCAGTTTGATCCCAAAATTTGACAACCCGTCACAGTGGAGAGATTTTAGACCTATTAGCTTATGTACAGTGTTCAATAGGTTGATTTCAAAGGTGATTAATGACAGACTCAGCCTACTTTTACCTAAGATCATATCCCAGAATCAGAGTGGATTTGTGAAGAATAGAGATATTGCTGAAAACATTTTGTTGGCCAAAGAGATGATTTTTTAATTGGGGAAAAAAGTGAGAGGAAGCAATGTTGCCATTAAACTGGATATGGAAAAAGCCTATGACAGACTCGATTGGAATTTTCTCTCTATAGTGCTCAATAAGTATGGTTTCTCACAACAATGGATTGATCTACTATTTAGATGCATTTCAAAATGCTGGTTTTCTGTGATGATTAATGGGTCTCTTACTGGATTCTTCCACTCTTCGAGGGGGGTGAGGCAAGGCGACCCCTTATCCCTGAGCCTTTTCATACTTGCCGCGGAGGTTTTGTCTAGAAATCTGAATAATCTTTGGACCTCTACGAGAGTATGGGGTTATGCCTATGGAGGCAATGTGCCGATCACACATTTAGCTTTTGCAGATGATGTGATCATTTTTTGTAATGGGTGCAAAAATGTGAGTTGTGCGCTAAACAATCTTCTCACCAAGTATGAGCAGTCCTTAGGACAATTGATCAATAGAGCTAAAAGTGGTTTCATTGTTGCTAGGAAAACCCCCACATATTGTAAGGAAATCATCAGTAATGTCATTGGTTTTAAGTAAGAGCACCTACCTATCACATACTTGGGAGTTCCGTTATATAATGGCCACAAAAAA